>JAOTRH010251023.1:0-40118 GCA_034768845.1 Heliamphora exappendiculata | reverse complement strand
AATTAGAAGTTTTTTTCATTCTAAAAATGAGATTTCAACTTCTAGGCCATTACAACTATTGCATATGGACTTATTTGATCCAACAAGGACTTTAAGCCTTGGAGGTAAGAGATATGCATTTGTTATTGTAGATAACTTCACTAGATACACTTGGGTGCTAATCTTAGCTCATAAAAATGAAACCTTTGCCTCTTTTACAAAATTATCTCGGAGATTTCAAAATGAAAAAGGTTTTTAAATCACAAGTATCCGAAGTGATCACGGTAGAGAATTTGAAAATAAATATTTTGAAAAGTTTTGTGATGAAAATGGTATTAACCATAATTTCTCTACTCCTAGAACCCCTCAACAAAATGGAGTTGTTGAGAGAAAAAATAGGATATTGGAAGAAATGGCTACAACAATGCTCTGTGAAAATAATCTATGAAGATACTTCTGGGCCGAGACTATAAACACTGCTTGTTTTATCATAAACAGAGCTGTGATAAGAGCATCTCTCAAGAAAACCCCATATGAGCTATAGAATGAAAGAAAACATAACATCGGTTATTTTCGCGCCCTTAGGTGCAAATGTTTTATTTTAAATAATAACAAAGAACTTTTGAGCAAGTTCGATGCAAAATCTGATGAATGTATTTTTTTAGGATATTTTATATCTAGTAAAGTGTATAGAGTTTTCAACAAAAGGACCCTAGTTGTTGAAGAATCTATACATGTTGTTTTTGATGAAACTAACCTTGGTTATTTAAAGAATTTTTGTGAAGATAACCTTTTAGATATAGAAAAAGGTGTTGAAGATATCTTCATCAAAGATAAGGAAGATCCAAATCAATAGGAAGCTTCAAATTCTCAGCATATTGCAGTCCAGCAGATTGCAGAGTCTGAAATTCTAGAAAATTCAGAATTACCTAAAGAATTGAGGTATGCTCATGGTCACCTAAAAGATCTAATCATTGGTGATCTATCTCAAGGTATCAAAACTCGCTCTTCTCTACATAATGTTTGTGATAATTTAGCATTTCTTTCTCAGACTGAACCAAAACATTTTGAGGAAGTCAAAAATGATGAATTTTAGATCTTGGCTATATAAGAAGAGCAAAACCAATTTGAAAGAAACAAAGTTTGGACTTTAGTCCCAAAACCTAAAGAACACTCCATTCTTGGTACAAAATGAATTTTTAAAAATAAAATAGATAAAAATGGAGTAGTTCTTAGGAACAAAACTCGATTGGTAACCCAAGATTACAATCAAGAAGAAGGCATCGATTTTGATGAGACTTTTGCTCATGTGGCTTGGCTTGAAGCTATTAGGATGTTGCTTGCTTTTGCATGCTTTAAAAACTTCAAACTCTATCAAATGGATATCAAGAGTGCCTTTTTAAATGGTTTTATCTCAAAGGAAGTTTATATGAGATAACCTCCTGGCTTTGAAAACCTAGATTTTTTTAACCATGTTTTCAAACTTACCAAGGCTCTCTATAGTTTAAAACGAGCACCAAGAGCTTGGTATGAATGGCTTAGCAAATTTATGATTGAAAATGAGTTTTCAAGAGAAAAAATTGATACCATCTTTTTTGTCAAGTCTCAAGGAAGTAACATGCTAGTTATACAAATTTATGTAGATGATATAATTTTTGGTGCAACTAACGAATCTCTTTGTAAGGACTTTGCTAAGTGTTTGCAGAGAGAATTCGAAATGAGCATGATGGGTGAGCTCAACTAGTTCCTAGAACTCCAAATCAAACAATCTCAAGAAGGAATCTACATCAATCAAGCCAAATACACAAGGGACATATTAAAGAGATTTGACATGCTCAAAGAAAAGCCTATGGGAACTCCAATGTGTCCTACAATGAAGCTTGATAAAGATAAAGATGGCATAGCAGTGGATGAAAAGCATTATAGAGGTATGATTGGTTCCCTCTTATATTTAACTGCTAGTAGACTAGATATTATGTTCAGTATTTGTATGTGTGCTAGATTTTAATCTAATTTTAAGAAATCACATGTGACCGCTGTTAAACGCATCCTTAGATACCTCTTAGAAACACAAAACCTAGAATTATTTTATCCTAAAGGAATTGCCTTTGAGTTATTTGGCTATTCGGATGCTGATTTTGCCGGATGTAAAGTAGATAGGAAAAGCACAAGTGTTACTTGTCAATTCCTAGGATACTCATTAATCTCTTGGTTTAGCAAGAAGCAAAACACAGTAGCTTTGTCTACAACCGAGGCTGAGTATATTGCAGCTGGAAGCTGCTGTGCACAAGTTCTTTGGATAAACAACTAGAGGACTATGGTTTTCATTTAGATCATATCCCTATTAAATGTGATAATACAAGTGCAATTAATATATTCAAGAATCCTATACAACACTCAAGAACAAAGCACACAGAGATTAGACATCATTTTATAAGATATCATGTGCAAAAAGGAAACATTGAACTTGAATTTATAGGCACAGATTACCAATTAGCGGACATTTTCACAAAATCTTTGAATGAAGAAAGAATATGCTATATTAGAAGAGAACTTGGTATGCTATGTGCTCTAAATTGATGATTTATATGCCATACTAACCATGTCTTTTATTACAATTCAATATGCTTGATATTCTTTCTTGAATGTGAAAATGTGTTAACACAACTCGAAAAAGTGTCAACAAAAATGTGTGAAGTATCGACACAAAACTGTATAGAAGTGGCACTGAAAATAAAAGTGTTTTCTCATTCTATTCAGTGTCGACACCGTAGTTTTTTCTGACTCTCGATAAATTTGTGTCGACACCAATCTTAACTGGGTTGACCCAAATGGCCAAACAGTGTTGACACCAACTGAAATCATGTCGACACTATCTCTCTATTTTGATACCCACACTTGACACGAAATATATCGACACCAAATTAAAATTGTGTCGACACAAATCGTTACGTCTATTAAAAGACGCGTCTGTCCCTGAAACATCATTTCGTTTCCCCCCTCTTTCTCTTAAAACCATTCATCTCCCGCCTCTTTTCCTCTCAAACCCTGAGTCAACCCTTCCTTTCCTCACAAATTCGAAACCAAATCCATCAAAATGCCACCAAAAACTATGGGAAAAGGATCGAAACGGACTGGAGAGGGCACGTCTCTAAGCCCTAGGTCATCCAAACGGAAGAAGACGACCACGACGGCGACGACGACGATCACCATTCCAGAAAATGTTGCCTCCTCCGAGGTAATCTCTTTCCAATCTTCTAAATCTCATCAACTTTATTTTTCTTCATTTGCAAATCAAAAAATCTGCCCCGGTTGCTCTATAGATTTCGCATTTTTTGACTCCATTGAAATGAGGTTTAAGGACCTCTTCACAAGCTTGGGTGGAAAAGGTTTTTACAAATCCAAAAACCTCACTACCCCACATTAGTTAAATCTTTTTATGCTCACATGCACATTTCTCTCTTCCTGTCCACTACCATCACCACTTGGGTGAATGGTAAAGATATTGTGTTGACCCCATCTTATCTCAATGAAATCATAGACCTTCCCACCGGTGACTTTGCGTTTATCACAGCCAAAAACCGATTGAGGTTGAAGGCTTTTCGTTTGAGGAATCTGTAAAAAATATTTTCGAGAATGATGAACATGGCGATCCTAACGTTTTAATTAGATTTTGATAATTTTCATAATTCATTTTTTAAGAATAAATGATTTTAAATGGATAATATTTTATACTCCCAAAATAAAAGTGTTAACACATTTTAAATAATTAAAGTTGACACCTTAGCAAAAAAAAATGACTTACATATCAAATGATTAAAACACTTGAGTGTTCTTTCACAAGAATATTTTATGTTGAACCCAATTGAAAAATAAGTCAAACACTTTTAAGGCAAAGTATACTTGAAACTTATCAAGTGTGTCAACACCCATTAATCAAATGGTTTGATACCCTAACTGTTTTACAAGTTGATCTTCAGGTACCAAAACGTTAGTGTCGGCACAAACTAGTTTTGTGTCAACACAAAAGTGTCGAAGTGCCCAAGACTTATTTGAGTCGACATAAATCAATTTTGTGTCGACACAAAAGTGATCTTTACTTTTGGTTTTTGGAAGTTTGGGTCGACACAAATAGAAATTGTGTCGACACAAAACAACCGAGACCTCCTACAAATTTTAGTGTCGACCCCAAGATAAGTTGTGTCGATCCAAAAGTCCTGAACCTGCCTGCAGAATTTTGGTGTCAACCCCAAGAGGAAATATGTCGACACAAAACAACCGAGACTGACTGAAAAATTTTGGTGTCGACCCCAAAGACCAAATGTGTCGACACAAAAGTACCGAGGCTTCCTGCAGAATTTTAGTATCGACACCAGCGACAAGTTGAGTCGACACAAATAGTCCCTCCGGATGCTAAAGCTTTAAAATGAGTCGACACCAGATTCAAAATGTGTCGACCCCAGAACGTTGGAAGGTAAAGTGCAGAAATTGTGTCGACCCCTCAGAAAATTTGTGTCGACCCAACCACTTGAAGAACCCGGTCCTAGACACTTTGTGTCGACACCAAAACTATTTGTGTAGACCCTAAAGACATAAATTCAAAATACGGTAGATCTCAACGGCTGAATTTTTTGCATTTATTGCTCCTACCTACCTCAAACGGTCATGATACCCCAATAACTTATATAAGGAGTTACTTCTCAACATTTAAAGAGGTTGGAGACTTGCATTTATTGTTCCATTGCTCAAATCAATCTCAGAATCACCAAGCTCATATTTATTGCTGTAACTCCAGTTCTTGTTCCTCATTTCTCTTTACCTTTTCATTTATTGTAAATCATTTCTGTAAAGAGAGTGAGAGTTCATCATTAATACTCTTTATTTATTGTAATCAATGGTGAGTCACCATTTAGCCTTTGAGTGAGTGGGTGAAACTCATCAGAAAAGAGTTCAAGAGAGATTAGAAGAAAATATTGACTTGTTTTCATAGGATCTTCTTGAAACTGAAATAAGCTTGTGAATGTGCCCGTAAATATTCAGATCATTCAACTGATGTCTTGAAGATTGTAAAGACTTGAAATACGTCAGAGAAGTATTCTGAATAGTGAAAATACTCAAGGGAGATCTTGAGGAGTGGATGTAGGCTAGGATAAAGCCGAACTACTATAAATCTCTGGTGTCTGGTTCTATCTCTCGATCTCTCATCTTTTAATACTTGTATTGCTTTCATATTTGATTATTTTGCCTTATTGCAACATTAAAAGATTTTTAAAATTTTTTTTTAAACTGCTATTTATTTTTAAAGTCCCAATTCACCCCTCCTCTTGGGTTACTTGGATCTAACACTAACTATTTACATTTTAAAAGAAAAAAAGAGAAAATAAAAGAGAAAAAAATTACACTTAAAAATGAAATATAGTTTAAAAGACTTTTAATGATTTTTTTAGATTTAATAAAATGAAAGAAAATAATTCAAAAAAAGGAAAAAGAAAAGGAAAAAAGAAAAGGAAAATAAAGCTGACAATATGAAAGAAAAATAAAATAAAGTACTAGAAAAGAAAATTACATTGATATTAAAAGATACAAAAAAAAAAACCTATTAAAAGAACATTTGACTAATGCTAGCAAAAGATTATTAAACTATTATTAAAAAAAGAAAAAGAAAAAGAAAATTCTACATCACAAAAAGAAAAAAAGAAAGATAAATGAAACTTTACAAGAAAGATAAACTACATTAAAAGAAAAAAAAAGAAAAAGAAAATGAAATATTAGCATTAAATTGGTGTAATATTAACAATTACAACCATATGTATGTAAGTGCTTTGATTATAATAATTAACAACATTAAAAAGTTGTAATTGTCAAAACATGTTAGCAATAATTAATGAATAAGATAATGACAACGTGCTAAGTGTGAAATGTGGGTAAGTTAATAACTAAGCAATAAACAAATTACATAAGGCAAATTAAATAACAAACAAGCTTAACTATATAAACAAAAGAAACATGTAATTTGAAATTAAACTTAACCCGATCACTCAAAAAGAGATGTAATGGAGTTAGAAGGATCGGGGATCCAAACTAGGCACCTAAATTGCTAAAGAATCCTCGAGTCGGGGAATGGAAATTCGATCTTTGGGCGATGATCCAAGCTAGGGTTTTAGAACTTTGGTATTGGGGGTTTGGCTCTCGGTATTTTAGCAGGGTTTCGACGTCAGGACTCAGAATTGCTCGGCGACTCGGCAGAGCTTCTTTCACTATACCTCTCACTAATTTTCTTCTTTTGAAAACGAATGCTGGGATACGGTATTTATAGAATTCTTCAACTAATGAGATGCTGTCACGTTCTGGGGCATGTCAGGCTATTTGGAGTTGACGGTCGCCAGGTTATGATTTAGCGATCGCCAGGTTCGAAAAGATTCCACAAGGTTCTATTGGCGGTCACCATAATGCAAGTTGGCGATCGCCAGGTTGGAGGTGGCGGTCGTCACTTTTGGCTAGGGTTTTCAAGAGATTCTATTAGCGGTCGCCGCAATGAACATGGCGGTCGCCACATTAGAATAACTTGCATAGCAAGTTATTGATGGTTCGACATAATTTCACTGGTTTGAAGGTTTTGATGATTGGGTTCAAATACCGAGCTTAGATCATTTTTCAAGGATCGAACTGAGGCACCTTTTCAACTGTTTTCATTATCGAATTCACCTAAGATTGGGTGAGGTCAAATTGGGGCGTCTACAGTTACCCCTCTTTGATATAACTTGCATAGCAACGCGTGATACATGTTATATCAATGATCTACAAACAACAACCATTTGATCGAGCCGTCAATCTTAGGCCATAAACACACAAGTGTGCATATGATGTTGGTTGTACTCGAATTTCTATTAAACTACCTACATACCCCTTTGCAAGGGATGAGACCAAAACGTAGTTCACGGGGCAAATGCACAGATACGAGATAAGAAACATGAACAAATGCCAACATGATGTCGACACTGGTATAAATCATAGATGTGATCAAACAAATCCTAGAGATCGAGTCAAGATATAAAGGGAGCGCAAATAAGTCAAAGATCGAGTCAAGATCTAAAAGCTCGGCTGAGGATAAGGTAATCAAGAGGATCAAGTTAAGATCCTAGAGATTATCTTAACTGGGAAGGCAACAACGAATTGATCGGTCGAGTCAGTACCTAACAATCCGGAATGATAACGGGATAAGGATAACTGAAAAGTCGAGTCAAGACTTTAAAATCATCCTCATCGGACGGAACCATGAATTAATAGGTTGAGTCAAAATCTAAAAACTCAAGACAAGAACGTAATAAAAATAATTAAAAGTCGAGTCAAGGCTTAAAACTATTTTTATCAGAGGGGATAACCACAAATTAATAAGTCGAGTCGCGACCTAAAAATTCGGAACGAAACACGAGATAAAAATAATTAAAAGCCAAGTCAAAGCTCAAAACTATTTTCACCGGGAAGAATAACCACGAATTAGTAAGTTGAGTCAAGACCTAAAAACTCGAGATAAGAACGGAATAAAAATAATTAAAAGCCGAGTTAAGGCTAAACACTATTTTTATCAGATGGAATAACCACAAATTAATAGGTCGAGTTAAGACCTAAAAATTCAGAACGAAACACGGGATAAAAATAATTAAAAGTCGAGTCACTGTTTAAAATTAAATTTATCGGGAGGAGAAACCACACACAAAAATTTTCTTGAAGCATTTTTGAAAAACACCCAAGATTTTAAAATTATTTTTTAAAAAGCACCAAAGGTTAGTTTTAGAAGAACACACACAAAATAAGGAAAATTATTTTTAAGAAAAATTATTTTATTTTATTATTATTTTTTGAAATTATTTTTTCTAACAAAATATTTTTGAAAATAATATTCACGAAGTCAAAACGCACAAAAGAAAAATAATTACACAAAATAAATACTCAAATAAAAATAAACACACTAAAAGAAAAATATATATATACACAAATAAAAGACCCCCCCCAAACAGACCCTAAAACCCTAAAATGTCATGATGATAAACTGACTTGACGTGACTGTTGAAAACCTAGCGGTCGTTAAGCCCAAACCCCTACAACAAGGCGGTCGCCAAATGTAAACCCCTACAACAAGGCGGTCGCCATGTGGCGTTTGAAAAACCTGGCGGTCGCTTACATTGGAGTTGGTGACCGCCAACTTCAGGCGCATATATAGCTTCCAAGCTGTGCGGGGGAAGTTCATTCTCTCACACTCATTCGCTCTCTAGCCTCCATTGCTCTCTCAACTTTCTCTTAACTCCCTCTCGCTTCCTAGCTTTCGTACCCTTTCTCTTTCTTTTTTCTCGACTATGGCAGGACACAGGCACCTTGATGACATCGCGAGAGCCATTCGAGGCTCCTCTACAAGTGAGAGCTTCGTTATAGGGACTCTAGGGGGCACGGCCTCCAGCCTTCCTGTCGGCGGGGTCACCACCACGCAGCCCACGGTTGCGATGGACGCTCTCGTGCTGGAGGCGAAACTTGCCTCCGCCGTGTCACTGAGGAGGAGGCACTGGCAGCTGCCGAGGCATATGCAGCTGCAGATGCTACTGCTGAGGTTGAGATGGCCGATTTTCTTGATCCCGATGCTGGGGAGGGCCACCCAGCGCCCTTTGATCTGCACACCTACACCCCGGTTCCCCACCGTTTGCTTCTGGGTGGGATGCGACGCTACGAGCCGCCCACGAACTCTATCACTGCTAACGTACTTCTTCGAGAGCTAGACCAGCATATCTCTCGCCAACGCCCATCGGTAAGTTTCCAAACTTACTTGTTCAATTATCAAAGCATGTTTTTATGATATATCAAACGTATAAGCATGCCTAGGATCCCCCATATGATATGATGATGTGATTTGATGTGATGATGATGAATGATGACGTTTGATGATGATTCCTGTAAAATTTGTACTGAAAATCGTAATTTAGATACCTGTCCAATAGAGATTAAAATAGTAGGGACATTAGGGCTTAGGGTGATTATTTTAACGAAAATCATAAAATAAAAAGATTGAATGGTTTTATTTTTAAACATAAAAAGTAAGGTGTTGGTTTTTGTTTATTTTATTTTTAGGGCTAAACATCAAAACGGGGAATATTTTTAAAAATTCTAAAAATTTTAGAAGAAATTTTGTTGAGAATCCTAAAATCTAAGGCAAAAATTTCAAAAATAAAAACTTAAGGAGCATTTTTCAAAAATCTTAGAGAATTAAGAGAAAGAAAATCAAGAAAAATTTTCAAATGTCCTAGAAAATTTAGGAAAATTTTTTAGAGAATTTTAGAAAATGAAGGAAAAATCCTAGAAAATTTTAAAAAAATTTCTAGAAAATCTTAGAAAACTAGGAAAAGTTTTTAGAAAATCCTAAAAAAATTAAGAACATTTATTAGAAAATCTTAGAAAATTAGGGAATTTTTTTATAAAATCTTAAAAAAAATTAAGGAGAATTTTTAGAAGATCTTAAAAAATTAAGAAATTGTTTTAGAAAATCTTAAAAAATTAGGAAATACTTTTAGAAAATCTTAAAAAATTAAGAAATTTTTTTAGAAAATCTTAGAAAATTAGGGCGAAAGGGGCAAAACACAAAGATTTCTTATTTTATTTTATTTTATTAATTTATTTATTATTTTTTTTTGAGAGAATGATTAACATAAAATGATAGAGGTTCGCCTGGTGCACCAGGGCTTAGGATTTCTAGTCTTCTACTAGGACGTGCAAAAACTAAAGGATCGTCACTCACACACGAACCTAGGGTCATGAAGATTTGCCTGGCTCACTAAGATTTAGGGTTCCTAGTCTTCTACTAGGACGTGCAAAGTTTTCCTAGCGTACCAAGGCTTATGGTTCTTAGTCTTCTACTAGGACATTCAAAGACCAGAGGATCGTCACTCACACACGAACCTAGGGTTAGGGAGATTTTCCTGGCGCACCAGGGCTTAGGACTCCTAGTTTTGTACTAGGACGTGCTGGGTTTGCCTGGCGCACCAAGGCTTAGGGTTCCTTGTCTTCTAGGGCTTGGGATTTCTAGTTTTCTACTAAGATGTGCAAGATTTGCCTGGCGCACCAGGGTTTAAGGTGCCTAATTTTTTAGGTCTTGAAAGATTTGCCTGGCTAACCAGTGCTTAGGGTGCCTAGTCTTCTAGGACTTGGGGTTCCTAGTCATCTACTTGGACGTGCATGATTTGCCTGGCGCACCAGGGCCTAGGGTGCCTAGTTTTTTAGGGCTTGAAGGATTTGCTTAGCTCACCAGGACTCAGGGTGCCTAGTCTTTTAGGGTTTGGGGTTTCTAGTCTTCTACTAGGACGTGCAAGATTTGCCTAGTGCACCAGGGCTTATGGTGCCTAGTTTTCTAAGTCTTGAAAGATTTGTCTGGCTCACCCGGGCTTAGGGTGCCTAGTTTTCTAGAGCTTAAAAGATTTTCCTAGCTCACCAGGGCTTAGGGTGCCTAGTCTTCTAGAGCTTGGGGTTCCTAGTCTTCTACTCGGACATGCAAGATTTGCCTGGCGCACCAAGGCTGAGGGTGCCTTGTCTTCTAGAGCTTGAAGAAATTTTCCTGGCTCACCAAGGCTTAGGGTCCCTAGTTTTTAAGGGCTTGAAAGATTTTTCTGGCTCACTAGGGCTTAGGGTGCCTAGTCTTTTGGGACTTGGGGTTCCTAGTTTTCTACTATGACGTGCAAGATCTGCCTAGCACACAAGGGCTTAGGGTGTCTAGTCTTCTAGGGCTTGAAGAAATTTGCCTGGCTAACCAGGGTTTAGGGTGCCTAGTCTTCTAGGGCTTGAGGGAACCGAAGGGTCATCACACACACACAAACCTAAGGTTTTTATTGCTTTCAGCCATTTTCTGCATATCTCTTGCTTAATCTATTCTTTATATATTTTCTGCTTGTCTTCTTTTTTTTCAGGCTGGTCACTACATCAGAGGCTTCGGAGGTTCTACCTCCGGGGAGGTGTTAGAGTGGTATGATGCTCTCCCAGTTCCCATCCAGGCTATCATTGATGCCTTTAGCTTTGCTCGGTTCATACCCTTATTGGGTAGGACGAGCAACGATCGGGTACCACTAACACCTTCTATTTCACCACCTTCCAGGCTACTCTTATGCCTCTAGAATTTTCATTGATCACTGGCATCCGGGTTAGCAGTGCCCCTATTCTATTCGATCCATCCATTGCTCGGTCTATCGACGCATTGACGTACCTGCTCGGGGCTATTCCAGGGCAGATGGACAGAGATTGGGTTCGATATACACGGTTCTTTGAGCACTTCAGACACTTCCACTACACTGAGCTCTGCCACTTCGAGTGGGTCGCCCGAGGCTTTCTGATGTATATGTTCGGTACCTCCTTATTTTCAAACAAGGAGAACACCTTTCATTTACATTACCTAGGTGCACTCGCTCGTCTTGATCGGGTTGCTGCTTACGACTGAGGAGGAGCTGCTCTCGCGACCCTTTATAGCTTCATGTGGATCTTGACCCGGTTCCCCCAATAGCTCAGCATAGGGGGATACTAGAGGGTCTGGGAGGTATGATTTAGTTTCTGCGCATTTTCCATTTATTTATGTTCTTTATTATCCATTATCTGCTGGTCGACATCTTTTTCTTTGTAATCATGGACTTATAAGTTCCTTGGCTTTACGTCCCGATGAACTCCTCAGCAGCCCCTTCAGTTAATCCCCGTGCAGCCCGATGGTCCCCAGGGCTGAAGGGGAAGAAGGCTGGGGGAAGGACATTGATCACTTTCGAGTATCATTGGATAGGCTGACCCCCGACCAGGTGTCATTTTACTATTTACTGCATTGTATCCTATTTACTGTTGTTCACTGCACTATTTACTGCACTGTACTATTTTTGTTCCCACGAATCACTGCATGCACGGATTATCATACTGTACTGCATTCATTACTCACTATTCATTACATTGGCACTGTACTTTGAACTGTTGCAGGTCCACTGGGATGTTTAGCAGGGAGTAGAGGATCGGGCCAGCGTAGATCTGATGCGCAGCCGAGACCTTACGTCAAGGCGAATCCTACTGGAGGGTTCATTCGGTCGGGAGTACTATCTTGGTGAGCGAGTGGTCTATCAGTCGTTCAGCCTTGAACACTTCAGGATACCGGTGTTCCCTCTGGTCCATATGCGCTGGACTAATCTTCTAGGCCGCGTTAACCTCCTCTTAGAGATGGTGGGGACCCATGCCTTAGAGCTATTAGTGCCTGAGGGGGACTACACTACTTGGGCCCGAGCCCATCTGTTGGGACCACTAAGTCCTGGCTCAGCTGCTCCTGGTGGCAGGAGGAGAGGATGGGCACCGAAGGCTGCTGAGGCTGGTGCTGCTAAGGCTGCTGCTGGAGTTGCCGCTACTAGAGCTGCTGCAGGCAGGATGAGGGGCCTGAAGATTCCATGGGATGTCCAGACCGTAGCGTATGGCTTCCCTTTTCCTTTGCCGGTTCCTGTTCTGCCAGCACCGGAGTTCAGGGCTGACGTCGGCCAGGTTTGTCTTTACCTTTCCTTCGGTTACTTACTCTTTTTACTTGTCTAGTTTTCTTGAACTGCTCTCTTTTATTCTTCACAGATCAACCAGGCTTGGCTAGATTGTACGATGCAGATGGTCATCGGCCTGAGGGCAC
This sequence comes from Heliamphora exappendiculata, assembly GCA_034768845.1. Taxonomy (NCBI): domain Eukaryota; kingdom Viridiplantae; phylum Streptophyta; class Magnoliopsida; order Ericales; family Sarraceniaceae; genus Heliamphora; species Heliamphora exappendiculata. The sequence continues at coordinate 27,472 of JAOTRH010251023.1, read as the reverse complement.
AGGTCCAGCAGATGGATGCCTCGATGCGAGCAACTTGTATTGCTTTCATGCCAATGGCCATTGTGAGTATCTTGCATGCTCTTTTCAATTTTTTCTGCACTTTCTGTCATTGTTCTGTCCTGAATCTTACTTCTCTTTTGACAACCTCCAGTTCCAGCTACCGGCATAGTACTGCCATAAGCTCTAGTTAGGCCTCCTACTCCAGTTTCAGCCTCAGCTCGAGGTCGTGGTTCCCGGGCATCTTCTCGAGCTCGCTCCAGAGGATCCGTCTCTTTTGCTAGGAGTCATTCCAGAGCTGCATCTTCTTCCTCTGGAAATGATGGTGATGGTAGCGACGACATCGAGAGGCTCTTCGAGGATGTCAGTTTGGACGAGGCCGGCTCTTTCTCCCACTGGGTCCGCTCGAGGCTTCAGTGAGAGAGAGAACTCCCCCCAATTTCATTTATTTTTTTTAGATACACATTCATTTTGGTTTTCGTGAGCCTACGCGCTCCAGCTTGATACTTTTATGGGCCTGCGTGCCCCTGTTATTGTTTATTGGGCCTGGGTGCCCCTGTTTACATTATGTTACATTTTACCACTTTCTGATGCATTTTGGGCATTCGTGCCATTTATTGCTTGAAATTCATCTGCTGTGTGATTCTCCTTCATTTACTTCTCAAATTGTTATGGATGCATAATGCAAATGTCAAAACTTACACAGAATGCAAAAACCACAAACTAACACATGCTCACCACCTTTTAACATAGCGATCGCCATAATCCAACATGGCGGCTGCCACTTCTAATGTCACGCCCCAAACATCTAGGTCACGCGAAAGCCCACCAAAATACCCATTTATGAAAACAAGATTTTCATAAGAAATCAAAATATACAACATTTGGATTAAAGTCCCCACAGTTCAACTCTCATAAACTGAAAACATGCATCTCATACACGAATAAACGTATCGCCAAAAAAACGTACAAAACCAGTCTCAACAGACGTCACATGTATAAGCACATGTCACAAAAAAAAGAAAAACTATAGCAAGTCTTCCGTCACCTCTGCACTAGATCAACTCATCGTGCTCACTTGAAAAGGTTTTACAACAAAATTTCACACCGTGAGCCAAAGTCCAATGGAATAAAAACAATAAAGCTGTAAAGAACGTTATGCAATTATACACACACGGGCTCAACTACGGGAGCTAAAAAGATTTTTCTTCCAAAATCACAATTTTTCCATCATACTATCACGAGTCTTAAAAAGGTTTTATCTCATAAAATCCCACATTTCCATCCTTCAAACTATGCATATCATCCTAACAGATATCATGCCACAGTTAAGGGAAAGCTGTAAGTAAAACAGTAAGCTCGACTCAGGCCACACAGCCGAGGAGAAGATAAAATGTAGTCCTATGTACCGACTCTGTCATACCGACAAAGGTAACAACTATAGACTCTCGTCCATTACCCTCGACCCGTAGGTTTAGGAATGGCAAGCACTATACGGAGTCACAACAATAACGCCATTAACGGAGGCAGCCGAACCACTCAATTTACGAGAACTAGCCCGAAGGTATAAAGCATCTGCTGCTTAATTTACAGGACCTGAGCCCGAGAGTACAAAGCACCCAATCACACTCAATTTACGGGGACTAACCCAAAGGTACAAAGCACCTACACTGCACACGTTTTCAGACTTACATCGAGGAGCAATGAAAGCCCAACTCAACACAACCATTGTCATCGTACATCTATGGAAAACATTTAAAAACCCACCATAGCTCAACTACGAAAATTCAAAAATAGTTTATACAACATATTTATAAAAGAGGTCAAATCCATAAAAATGGAGATCTAAAATTATTTCCAACAAAACCTTTAAAAGGTGAGACTCAACCCCGCGGGTTAGCTCCAAACCTCTAAAATCACATTTTTCACCATTTTCACCAAAATACCTCGTTTTCAAACCCCTTTTGAAAACCACGGATACCACGTACCCGAGATATGCATACAACCGAGAAAAGGTGTAAGAACCCACTTTTACCGAAAAATCACGTTTTAAAATATGTAAACAATATTTCATGCATTTCTACCCGGTGAAAACAAGTATAACTGCATATAACACCCTCATAACAATAGTAGGTCTAGAATCCTACCTTGGAGAGTCAAGAACTCAACGTCTCAAAACTGAACGGCGTCAGAACGAGAATCCAACTGGATGGATACGAAACCCTCAACCCCGATAGCAAGGATCCACGAAGGAATCAACAACAAACCAAGCCCCAGGCCCTCAAAGCTAGAGAGAAGGAGGAGAAAATGGAAACTTAGCTTTTAAGAAAGCCTTTCCAAACACTCCAGCCCTTGGAACCTCTTATAAGCGCATAAAAAAGGTTGTCCAGTCAACTGAAGAGGCAGCTTCAGTCGACTGAAACCCCTCGAAAAGCGTGAACCACCTCTAGTTCAGTCGACCTAACCAAGGAGTTCAGTCGACCGAACTCCCAAAAACCTGTTCAGTAGACCGAACCTATCCCCTCAGTTGATCGACCCTCACAAAAAGGCTACTGGAATTTTTGTTTTGGTTTTTGGTCTCAGTTTTGTGAAGCAAACATGATTTTTGATCCAAACACAAGCCAAAAGAGCTAATATCAAATCCCAGAAAGCGTGCAACACATCTACACATGTTTTTCTACAACTTTAAAGCATAAACCATGCATCGATGCTGTTCATATACTGGAATAAAAGCGTCACATATATAAATAACTCAAAAGATAAGGGTCAGGGTCTCACAACTCTCCCCCCTCAAGAAATTTTGTCTCTGAAATTCACAACAAGGTCACGAGGTAAAGAGGTCTGGGTATCTGGCACGTATCCCAGACTCCAGCTCCCATGTAGCTTCCTCAGCCCTGCGATGATGCCATAAGACCTTGACATAAGCAATCGTTCTGCCTGCAATACCTGCTCCTTCGTATCAAGAATCCTCACTTGACGCTCCTCATAAGTGGCATCCTCATCAATCTGCAGCTCTGTCCAATCTAACATATGTGAAGGATTTGGCTCATATCTCCGAAGCATAGAAACGTAAAACACATTATGTACAACTACTAACTGAGGTGGCAAAGCCAAACGATAAGCAACCTCTCCAACCTTTTCTAGGATCTCAAATGGTTCAATGAAGCGCGGTGATAGCTTCCCGCTACGACCGAACATCATCAAACCTCTACGTGGTGAGACCTTCAGAAACACATGGTCTTCCACTACAAACTCCAAAGGTCGCCTCCTCTGATCTGCATAACTCTTCTGGCGAATCACAGCAACCTTCTCTGTCGTCTCTCGCACCATTTCAGGTTCCAAGACCGTGGTCTCTCCCACATCTGTCCAACACACAGGTGATCTGCACGGTCTATCATACAAAGTCTCATATGGTGCCATCCCAATACTGAACTGATAGCTATTGTTGTATGCAAACTCTGCTAAAGGTAGATGATCCTCCCACGAACCTCTGAAGTCAAGGACACAAGACCTCAGCATATCCTCTAGAATTTGTATAGTCCTCTCTGACTGATCATCCGTCTGGGGGTGAAAAGTAGTACTGAACGTCAAGTTTGTCCCCAAGGCCTTTTGCAGACTCTGCTAAAAGCGCGATGTGAAGCGCGAGTCTCAGTTTAAAACAATAGATACTGGCACTCCGTGCAATCTAACTACCTCCCTGATGTACAAGCTACTCAGTTGTTCCACTGAATCCCTCACTCGGATGGGGAGAAAATGTGCAGACTTCGTCAACCTATCAACCACAATCCACACGGCATCGTGTCTCTTAGGTGATCAAGGAAGTCCTGACACAAAGTCCATCGTGACATGCTCCCACTTCCACTCTGATATAGGCAACGATAGTAGCAATCCTGCCGGTCTTTGGTGTTCTGCATTTACCTGCTGACAGGTGAGGCATCAGAAAACAAATTGGATCACATCTCGCTTCATCCCTGTCCTATAGAACTAACGGCGTAAGTCATGGTACATCTTCGTGCCTCCATGATGCACGGTAAGACGAGAGTGATGACACTCATGTAATAGATCAGCTCGGCATGACTTTGGCACAAATAACCTGCCTGCCAACCTCAGACTCTGATCAGAATTCACAATCCATCCTGTTGTATCCTCGCCACTAGCAACGCAGTCTCGTATCATCTGAGCCTCCTGGTCCACCTGCTGGACCTCTAGCACATGTGCTATCAACGCTGGTCGAGTAACTACAGAAAATAATGTGGCCCCCGTCGCGATCTCCCTGAGGCACAAATCAAACTCCCCAACATCTGCAAGCATGTCCCACTCACGTATAGTCACAGAAGCTAACGACCCGTAAGATCTCCTACTAAGCGTGTCTGTCACGACATTGGCCTTTCCTGGATGATACTGTAAATCAAAATCACAATCCTCTAACAGCTCCATCCACCGCTGTTGGCACAAGTTCAGGTACTTCTGCGAAAATAAGTATTTTAAGCTATTGTGATCGGAGAAAACTTCAAAATGCTCACCATACAGATAGTGACGCTATGTCTTCAAGGTGAAGACCACAGCTGCCAACTCCAAATCGTGTGTCGGGTAGTTCTGCTCATGCATCTTCAACTGCCGAGAATCGTAGGCAATAACCTTGTCTTCCTACATCAGAACACATCTGAGACCGTCATGTGATGCATCACAGTACACCATATACCCCAAGCCTCGCTCTGGAATGATCAACACTGGCAGACTGGTCAACCTTGTCTTCAGCTCCTGAAATGCTGACTCACAAGACTCACTCCAAGTAAACACAACTCCCTTTTGCGTCAAACGAGTCATCGGTGCAGCAAGTCTTGCAAAGTCCTTCACGAACCGCCGGTAGTAGTCGTCTAGACCTAGAAAAATGCAAATCTCAAAGACACTCTTCGGTCGCTCCCAACCGGTTATTGCATCTATTTTCGATGAATCCACAGCTACCACATCTATTGACACCACATGTCCCAAAAATCTCACCTCCGACATCCAAAATTTGCACTTCTCGTACTTCGCGTACAAGCGGTGCTCTCTCAAAGTCTGTAGCACGAACTTCAAGTGATCCTCGTCTTCCTCTCTAGTAGGTGAATATATCAGAATATCATCCACAAACACCACTACAAAACTGTCCAGATACGGATGGAGGATCCGGTTCATCAAACTCATAAACGTAGCAGGTGCGTTCGTCAAACTGAACGGCATAACCAGAAACTCGTAATGACTATAGCGAATCCTAAAAGTAGTCTTCGCTATGTCCTCGTCCCTAATCCTCAACTGGTGATATCCCGACCTCAAGTCAATCTTCGAGAAGTAGCTCAAATCCCTCAGCTGATCAAACAAGTCGTCTATCCTCGGCATCGGGTACTTGTTCTTCATGGTCACCTGATTCAGCTTCCTGTAATCGATACACAGAAGAAAAGATCCATCCTTCTTCTTTGCAAAAAAGAGAAGGAGCTCCCCACGGAGAAGTACTCAGACGTATAAATTCTCTGTCTAACAACTCCTGCAACTGTACCGTGAGTTCACGCAACTCAGCTGGTGCAAAATGATAGGACGGTATAGATATGGGAGCAGCTCTCGGAACTAAATCAATAGAGAACTCTACCTCCCGGCTCGGTGGTAACTCAAACAGATCAACAAGAAAGACATCAGGATAGTCGCACACCACCAGAGGTAACTCTCCTCGAACCCCAACTACCTCATCCAACATAAGGGCTGCAAAAAGGGAACCCATGTTACCTTGGTTCCGCACAACACTTGGCATAGACCTCAAACCCTCATCCCAGTCTCCCACAAAACAAAAGCAATCTCCCGTCGATGTACAAACCGTTACCCTACATCGATCTCAATCGATGAAGGCACGATAGGTGGTCAGCCAGTCCATCCCGAGGATGACATCAAACGCAATCATGTCTAGGATAACAAGGTCGAACTCTAAATAACGACCGGCGACCTCCAACACGCAGGATCTACAGACCAGATTTAACATCAAATCCCCATTCACAGGGGTCACCATGCACATAGTACTACCCAACCAATCCATTTGCAACCCTAATGCAGATGCAAAAGCTGAAGATATAAACGAATGTGATGCTCCAGTGTCGATAAGAACACTGCCCCATGATCTGAAAACTAGAAGAGTACCTCTTATCACAGAGGTGGTAGCAGCAGCATCGGGCACGATCGGTGCTCTGGATGAACTAGGATCTATAAGAACATAAGCTCTGGCCAATCCGCTGCGGCTCTAAACTACCGACTGTCTACCTGACTGCACTGACGCACCCCCTTCCGTAAATCTGGACGTCTGAGCTCTAGGCTGCTGATGCGTCTGTCATCCCTGGCCTGATGGAATAGCTGGTGCGCTTGCTGTGCTCTGCACACTCCCTCCTCTGGGGTAGTCTTTACAGATGTGCCCAGACTTGCCGCACTCAAAACATACCACTGGCCCTCTCCCCTGAGCCTGCGATTGTGACTGAGCCTGAACAGGCACTGCACTCCGGCACTCTGCCGCACGATGCCCTAGCCGCTGGCATCTATAACAAAGAATCCCTCTCTGCTTTGATCTTTTCGTTGAAGATACGGAAGGCGTGGATGCAGAAGACTGGGGCGAATACGACCCTACCGGATGCGAACTCGAACCAGATGTCCGTCGACGCTTGTTCTCCCTGCAACCCTGATCCTGTGTGCGTCTCCCGCTCTGCTGACTCCTACTGTCCCTGTCTCTGCGCGTCTCATTCTGAGTGTCCTCCACTTTCATAGCAGTCTCCACTAGCTCTGTAAAGACGTGCATCCTGAATGCCGCCACTCTGTCACGAATAGCGGGCCTCAAACCCCTCTCAATTCGTTTCGCACGAAACTTGTCAGTAGGTACGATCTCCTATGAAAACCGAGATAGGCTAGTAAACTTAGCCTCGTACTCAAGCACTCTCATCATCCCCTGCGTCAGAAATAGGAAGTCCTCTCTGTAATGATCCCTCAGAGTCGCTGGAAAGTATTTCTCAAGAAATACCTTCGTGAATGCATCCCAGGTGCCTGCCACTGTGGTCTTGGTGAACTTCCACCACATGTGAGCACTCCCTCTCAGTTGGAAGGCGGAACATATAACCCTCAGATCATCTTCCTCAATCTAAAGTGAATCCAGAATCCTGGTAACCAGCTCCAGCTACTCAGTGGCAACCGTGGGATTGGGATCCCCAAAAATGGTAGGAGGGTCCAGACGGCAAAACTCGCGCATCGCAACCGTCGCCCTCGGCTCAGGTACACCCTCCCTTCCCCTAGTGGCCTCAGCTAGTTACTGAATGGAGCCGACCATCTCACGCAACAAATCCCCCTCAGCAACAGGTCCTTTGCGTGCATTAGCATTCCCAACATCTGGGACTAAAACGTCCCTTCGGCAAGAACCACGGCCACGGCCTCGACCTCAGCCTCGTCCCCCTCGCGTGGACATAACTCTATACGAAAGCAAACATAATAGAATAAGAATCCATACAACATGTTATTGCTAACGTAAAAGGCAGATAAACATGCTAACACATAGCCACGTAGATCATGTCATCACAGATCTCACATACCGAGGAGAACCAACAAGAAAAACTCGTCACTCTGAACAACGTACTCAGATTCCTTGCTAGCAATCACGTCTGCGAAACGCGTCGCTAGCATGGTTCCCAAGTATGTTAATCCAAACACCCAAAGGCATGACTAATCAATCCTAAGGTCTAACCTTCATACCCATGTATACACAATCATCATGCTGAACGGGCTATCATGCTTATATAAGAAAAATCTTGAACACATGCAGTCAAGCACACATACATCCTCTCAAGGTGATGTATCCTCTTTCCCATGACTCATAGATATTCGAACCCAGAACTCTGATACCAAGTTGTCACGCCCCAAACATCTGGGTCACTCAAAAGTCCACCAAAACACCTATTTATGAAAATAAGGTTCTCATAAGAAATCAAAATATATAACATTTGGATAAAAGTCTCCACAGTTCAACTCTCATAAACTGAAAACATACATCTCATACATGAATAAACATATCGCCAAAAGGCGAACAAAACCAGCCTCAAAGGCGTCACATGTATAAGCACATGCCTCAAAAAAAAGAAAACTACAGCAAGTCTTCCGTCACCTCTGCACTAGGTCAACTTATCGTGATCACCTGAAAAGGTTTTACTGTAAAATCCCACACCGTGAGCCAAAGTCCAATAAAATAAAGACAATAAAATCGTAAAGCAGGCTATGTAATTATACACACACAGGCTCAACCACGGGAGCCAAAAAGGTTTTTCTTCAAAAATCGCAAGTTTTCCATCAGACTATCACGAGTCTTAAAAAAAATTTATCTCATAAAACCCCACATTTCCATCCTTCAAACTATGCATATCATCCTAATAGATATTATGCCACAGTTAAGGAAAAGTTATAAATAAAACAGTAAGCTCAACTCAGGCCACACAGCCGGAGAGAAGATAAAATGTAGTCCTATGTACCGACTCTATCATACCGACAAAGGTAACAACTATAGACTCATCCATTACCCTCGACCCATAGGTTTAGTAATGACAAGCTCTATACGGAGTCACAATAATAATGCCATTAATGGAGACAACCGAACCACTCAATTTACGGAAACTAGCCCGAAGGTACAGAGCACCTACTGCTTAATTTACAGGACCTGAGCCCGAGGGTACAAAGCACCCAATCACACTCAATTTACGGAGACAAACCTGAAGGTACAGAGCACCTACGCTGCGCACCTTTCTGGACTTACATCGAGGAGCAATGGAAGCCCAACTCAACACAACCACTGTCACGGTACATCTATGGAGAACATTTAAAAACCCACCGTAGCTCAACTAAGAAAAGCCAAAAATAGTTTATACAACACATGTATAAAAGAGATCCAATCCGTAAAAATGGAGATCTCAAAGCATTTCCAAAAAAACGTTTAAAAGGTGAGACTAAACCCCGCGAGTTAGCTCCAAACCTCTAAAATCACATTTTTTATCGTTTTCACCAAAATATCTCGTTTTCAAACTTCTTTTAAAAACCACGGATACCACGGACCCGAGATATGCATACAACCGAGAAAAGGCGTAAGAATCCACTTTTACCCAAAAACAACGTTTTAAAACATGTAAACAATATGTCATGCGTTTCTATTCAGTGAAAACAAGTATAACTGCATATAACACCCTCATAACAGTAGTAGGTCTAGAATCCTACCTCGGAGAGTCAAGAACTCGACGTCGTAAAACTGATCGGCGTCATAATGAGAATCCAACCGAATGGATGCAAAGCCCTCAGCCCCGATAGCAAGGATCCACGAAGGAATCAACAACAAATCAAGTCCCAAACCCTCAAAGCTAAAGAGAAGAGGGAGAAAATGGAAACTTAGCTCTTAAAAAAGCCTTTCCAAACACTTCATCCCCTGGAACCTCTTATAAGTGCGTCAAAAAGGTTGTCCAGTCGATTGAAGAGGCAGCTTTAGTCGACTGAAGCCCCTCGGAAAGCATGAACCACCTCCAGTTCAGTCGACCGAACCAAGGAGTTCAGTCGATCGAACTCCCAAAAACCTGTTCAGTCGACCGAACCTATCCCCTCAGTCGACCGAACCTCACAAAAAGGCTACTGAAATTTCTGTTTTTGTTTTTGGTCTCGATTTTGTGAAGCAAACGTGATTTTTGGTCCAAACACATGCCAAAAGAGCTCCTACCAAACCCCAAAAAGCGTGTAACATATCTACACATGCTTTTCTACAATTTTAAAGCATAAACCATGCATCGATACTATTCATATAGTGGAATAAAAGCGTCACGTATATAAATAACTCAAAAGATAAGGGTTAGGGTCTCACATCTAACTGGCAATCGCCTGGTCAAAGGGATGATGTGACTGTATGGTGCCATTTCAAGTTGGCAGTCGCTTACGCCAAGGTGGCGGTCGCCACATTGATTGTACTTTTTGTTGTTTTATTTATCTCTAACCTTTCCATGTCTTATAAATACAGCCCTGGAGGCTCCATTTTCTGTTATTCTTATTCAGATGGCTAGTCCCCTTTTTTCATGGATTGAGACATTCTTTCATATCGAGCGTTTGAACTTTGCCCCTTTCGGTATCAACTCCTTATTTTCTCTCATGGCCATAAAGACTGACGGACCTTTATTAGAGGCAGCTGCTCGACTATGGGATCCGTAGTCCCCTGTCTTTTGATTTGGCCTCGAAGAACTAAGCCCCACTGTGGAGGAGTTTGCTACTATTTTGAACTTGACTCTGCAGAGTTCCGTTGTTGTTCTTATTTTCTCCCTTTTGGCTCGGCAACAAGTAATGCGGCTCTGTGGTATGTTTAGGATGGAAGCTTCTCTTCTAACATCGGGTGACTGCCTTGACATAGCATAGCTCATTGAGAGGTTTCGTCTTACTGGCGACCTTAGCGACCTCGACTTTCAACTGTGGCGTCGTTATGCCATTTGTTTCTATCTCCTTGCTGAGTATCTCCTCATTCCTTCTGACGTTAGCATCGCAAGTCAGATGTAGATGGGAAAGGACTTCGTGCCACTTGTCTTAGCCGAGACACTACTGGGTCTAGATGCTGTTCGCCGTGATGAGACTAGTACTTTTTCCAGCAGTCCCCTGCTTCTTCCGGTAAGCTCAAACCTTTCTCTTTATCAAACTTTCTGTCACACCGCAAGGCCTTTCTCTTACTGATCTAACTTTCGCTGTAGATCCAACTGATGGAGAGGGTGAATCTTATATAGAAACCACCTACTAATAGATACAGTGCCGCAGCTTTACTTTATCGCCCCTACTAACAGATATGTAACACTGAGGCAGCCTGGCGACAGTACCTTTCTTCTCTGACTGGCCCAGATATTATTTGGTAGTGCCCCTGGTGGCGGATCCCTGTCATGACTCTGACTACCATATAGATCATCCTGGTGTTCTGCTCGTTGGTCTGCGTCAGACTACTTTCTATTATCCCTGTCAGATCATGTGGAAGTTCGATCGTAGTCAGATTATCTTTCCCAGTATCCGAGGTCATTTATTTTCATCTGCACTACGGGCTCTGTTTCTAGCATTATATTAAGATGCCCGGCCATTTCGTTCACATATGGAAATACAGGAGCTGCAGTGTTCCAAGCTTTCTGTCGAGTACAGGATATAGCTGATGCAGGATAGGGAGAAGAAGGAAAAAGAAGAAGGAAAACAGGCAACAAAGAGGAGAAAGATTTGAGGCACCATGCTTTGTTTTAAAGATTTCACTACTTTATTTTATTTTATTTTATTTGTAGAGTTTGGGACTTACACGCTCTCCCTTTTATTTTTAAAACTTTGTAACCCAAAGCTAAAGTAATGAAAAGAAGGTTTAAAATTATCCAAAGTCTTTCTATTTTTGCAATTAAATGACTTTATTATCAAAATTTAAAAATAAATTTGCATTGGTCTTACTCAGATTCAAAAATGGTTAAAAACAACGGATGTGGCCGGACATCTTAAAAGAAGCTGTCTACGTATCCCAAAAAGATGGAATCAGGCCATAATGTAGTTCGAACTCAGTTTACTCTCGGGTATTGACGCTCTTCTTTTGTGATGCCCTAACTTTTTTCAAGATTGCCCATTTGAATTTTTGACCTTGTGGGCTGCTCTAACTTTTGTCTGAGTTGCCCTTTTGGTTTTCAATTCAGCGAGCTTTTCTCTTTTCTTTATTATTTTTTTTACCTCAAGAATAGTATTTTTTTGAGCTGATCGAGGTTAACTGGAGTGGAGAACACGTTGCAATCCAAATCCATAATAATGACTGCACCACTAGTCATGATGGTTTTGATTAGAAACGGCCCGAACTAGTTTGGTTTGAACTTACCTCTCGGGTCAAAGATAGGAGCTTTGATTTCTTTAAGAACCAAATCTCCTTCTTTGAGATCTCGGGTCTTGACCTTTTTAATGAATGCTCGAGCTATCCCCCTTTGGTATCCTTGTAGATGAAACACAGCATGCAGCCTTCTTTCGTCAAACAGGAGTAATTTTTCCATTTGGTTCCTCTGCCATTCTGCTTCTAAAATACTAGCCTCAACCACTACTCTTAATGAAGAGATTTCCACCTCAATGGGAAGCACGACTTCCATCCCGTACACTAAAGAGTATGGTGTAGTTCCTGTTGAAGTTCTTATCGATGTCCTGTATCCCAGAGTGCAAATGGTAGATGTTCCAGCCAATTCTTGTGTGAGTTGATCGTCTTTTACAAGATTTTCTTGATATTTTTGTTTGCTGCCTCAACTGCCCCATTGGTTTACGGCCGATATGGTGAGGATTTGTGTAAAATTCAGTATTTAAATTACGAAATAAAAATAAAAATAATTAACTGATACTCTTAAAATATAATTCTTGATAAAACCTTATAAATAAGAAGTTAATCGAAAAAGCTTAATAAAATTCGTTAAGATTCGATACACGTAAAAATTTAAAACTTATATTTAGAAACATATTATTAAAATTCTAACGAAGCGAAAGTTTCCGAATCGAGGATTTATGGTGAGGATTTATGTAATTATACTTGTTTTCACTGGGTAGAAATCCATCAAACGTGATTTTCATGTGCCACCGTGGTTTTTGGGTAAAAGTGAAATTTTTACGCCTTTTCTCAATTTTTGTACATGATTCCCGTGTGTTGACATCCATGATTTTTAAAAGAGGTTTGAAAACGAGGTATTTGGTGAAAACGATGAAAAACGTGATTTTGGAGGTTTAGAGCTAACCCGCGGGGTTGAGTCTCACCTTTTAAACGTTTTGTTGGAAATGGTTTTAGATCCCCATATCGATGGATTGGTTTTCTTTTTATACATGCGTTGTATAAATTGTTTTATGGGATTTCGTAGTTGAGCTACGGTAGATTTTTAAATATTCTCTATAGATGTACCGTGACAGTGGGTATTGTTGAGTTGTGCTTCCATTACTCCTCGGTGTAAGTTCAGAAACGTGTGCAGCGTAGGTGCTCTGTACCTTCGGGTTAGTCCCCATAAATTGAGTGTGATTGAGTGCTTTGTACCCTCGGGCTCAGGTCTCGTAAATTAAGCAGCATATGCTTTGTACTTTTGGGCTAGTTCCCGTAAATTGAGTGGTTCAGTTGCCTTCGTTAATGGCGTCGTTGTTGTGACTCCGTATAGAGCTTGTCATTACTAAACCTGCGGGTCGAGGGTAATGGACGAGAGTCTATAGTTGTTACCTTTGTTGGTATGGCAGAGTCAGTACATAGGATTACATTTTATCTTCTCCTCAGCTGTGTAGCCTGAGTTGAGCTTACTGTTTATTTACAGCTTTCCCTTAACTGTGGAATGATATCTGTTAGGATGATATGCATTGTTTGAAGGATGAAAAATGTAGAGTTTTATGAGATAAAACCTTTTGAGACTCGTGATAGTCTGACAGAAAACTTGTGATTTTGGAAGGAAAATCTTTTGGCTTGTGTGGTTGAGCCCGTGTGTGTGTAATTGCATAGTCTGCTTTACAACTTTATTGTCTATGTTCTATTGGATTTCGGCTCATTGTGTGAAATTTTTGCTATAAAACTCTTTTCAGGTAAGCACGAGGTGTTGACCTAGTTGCAGAGGTGATGGAAGACTTGCTGTAGTTTTTCCATTTATTTTGACATGTACTTTTACATGTAACGCCTGTGATGGCTAGTTTGTACGCCCTTGGGCGATATGCTTATTCAGGTATGAGATGCATGTTTTCAGTTTATGAGAGTAAACTGTGGGAATTTTTATCCAAATGATGTATATTTTTGAGTTGAGAATTTTTTAATTACAAATCTTATTTTCTCAAACTGTCTTTTGGTGGGCTTCGCGTGACCCTGATGTTGGGGCGTGACAACATAGCACCCTATAATTCGTATAATCGTATATGTTTTGTACATAATAATACTATCGAACAAGAAAAAGATATTAAACACCAATATATTGAATACTTAAAAAAATATAAAATAGATGTTCGATTTTTCCCTTGGTATTATCATATTTATTGTCCTGATAAGAAAATAATCATCCCCCATGAATTATTAACTGGCTCTATTAATATGTTTGAGAAAAAATGGACAACTCCTGATGATATGGAAACTCATTCCATTCATCCACCCAGTAAGACACTTATATTACCTTCTGGTGTGAAAATATGCCCTTATGCAGAATCCGATCAACATCTCAATCATCAATTAAATTATATGAATACTTGTCTCCAAACCCTAGGAGAATAGATTACCTGTATTGAAACCACTTTACAAGTTATTGAAAACTCTCGTCAAGTTACTAACAATAACATACTAAATTAGATGCTATTTATAAAATTGTTAAAAATATTGACATTAGATGTGAAACCCCTGACACCAGTACAAATACTCCAATAAAATCAGTTCCTTCAATTATTACTCCTCTACCCAAACCTAAATATAAATTACAAAATATATCATAAGAATTTATTACTCAATTACAAAAATCATTATAACAAACACAAAATTCTACAGCCTCTCCTTCTTCCAAAAGAAATAATAATAAAGAAACTGAATCACATTCAGAAGATAAAAAATCAATATATATGATAAAATAAGATGACTAAGAATTAAAACAATTATATGAACAATTCTTAGAAAAGCCTAATCAAATCCAAGAAACATATATTACCCCAAACCCAACCACAAAAAAGTATTATTCAAGACCTACACCAATAGATCTACAATTTGAAGAAAAACCCCATTCTTTAGTAATTAATGGTAGTAATCTAATGGAATGGAATTTAGATAAAAAAAATTATTATCAAATTATCGAAATGGGTCAACATATGATGATGGCAGCAAATGCAGCCTTAGCCCAAAATACATAAACTAATGATGCTAATATAGGAGAAATGCTTATCGTAGGATTTTTCGGCCAACTCAAAGGTTTGTGGGATAATTATCTATCTGATTAACAAAAAATAAATATTTTATCATCCGTTAAATATAATGAACATGGATTAGTTATTGAAGAAAATGATTTACCAGTGAGTGATGTGATTACAACCTTAATAACATCTATAATCCAACATTTTGTTGGTAATACCCAAATTGTCCTAAAAAAAGAAAAAGAACTATTAATCAATTTAAGATGTCCTACATTAACACATTTTAGATGGTATAAATATGTCTTTTTATCAAAATTATATCAAAGAAATGATGCTAATCAAGATTTCTGGAAAGAACGCTTTTTAGCTGGATTTCCAACATTATTTGCTGAAAAAGTAAAAACAAGAATAAGAAATAAAAATCATGGTTTAATTCCCTATAATAGATATACATGTGGAGAACTAATTTTTGAAATTTGTGCGGAAGGATTAGTCCTTTGTAAAGATATAAAATTAAAAAATCAATTAAAGAAAGAAAAAAGACTGAAAAATGGAATTAGAAAATTCTGTTATCAATTTGGTTATAATACTATAAAATTCCCATTAGATGAAAAGAAAGACAAAAAGAAAAGAAAATCATATAAATATAATAAATACAAATCCAAATATAAATATAAATCAAGATATAAAAAATATAAAAGACCATATAAAACATACTCAAATAAATATAGACAACAATTTCAATGTAAAAAGGTTAATCAAAAAACTCAATGATCTACAAATCAAGCAAATACCAGTAAAAATAATAATACTTGTTGGAAATGTAAAAAAATAGGTCATTTTGTAAATAAATGTTATACAAAATAAAAAAATTAATGAACTAAATTGTTCTGAAGAATTAAAAAACCAATTATGTAATTTGTTACTAAATTCTAATCTCCTAAGTGACAACGAGGAGGATACCCAATCTGAATATGAATATGATTATGATAATTCTAATTACTCCTAAGAATTGGAAGAGTTAAATCAAGATATTATAACGAATTCAAGTGATTCTGAAGATGAACTAAAAGATAATAAGTTTTGCAATAAATGTCAACCAATAAGACTATTATCAAGCCATCCTTAATATGAATAGTTTATCAATCAATGTTCTTTCTAAACCAGAACAAGATATTCTTGATATGCTAAATCAAATAGAAGATCAAGAATTAAGATCTAAAATTATTTTACAATATTTAGATATAATGAAAAATCATGTTGACAAAACCCTTGTTTTACAAACATTTAATCAATATATTGATTTTAAAAATGTCTTCAAAAGATTAGAGCACCAACCAAAATAAATACCTACTGTATCTTATATGTATCAGGAACTAAACCAATTAAAACAAAAAGTTAAAAATTTACAGCAAAGAATTAATCAATTAGAAACTGATAAAGAAAAAAGAGAACCAATCAATTTTGCTAATGAATCACAATCAAAACCTAAAAATACTAAAAATAATAAAAATAAAGGAATTATAATTGAAGAACCAACCAATTTTAATCTCCAAATAAATGATACCAATTTTTCTATGTTAAATCAAATAATATTTCAAAAATGGTATATAAAAATTCATTTAGTTATTCATGATGAATTTATCGTTGAAGCATTAGCCCTAGTTGATTCTAGAGCTGATCTAAATTGTATTCGTGAAGGGTTAATTCCCTCTAAATATTTTGAAAAAACTAAACAATATCTACACACAGCGGATGGTAGTGCAATGAATGTTAATTATAAATTATCTAATGCCTATATCTGTAATCAAGAAATATGTTTACAAATCGATTTTATATTAGTTAAAGATCAAGCCCAACACATGATTTTAGGTACACCATTTTTAACAATGATTGCCCCCTTTAATGTAACACACCAAGGTATATCAACAAAACTTATAGAAACAGAAGAAATAATTTTTCCATTTATATTTCCACCTCAATTTCATTCTTTACAAGAATTAAAAACTAATTTAATTTTTAAACAAAAACAAATACATTATTTACAAGAAGAATTAACATATACTCATATTGAACAACAACTACAACAATTTGAAACCCAACAAAAAATTGAAGAACTTAAAAATTTATTTGAAAAAGATTTATGTTTTACTCTTCCTCATGCTTTCTGGCATATGAAACAACATATGGTCTCACTCTCCTATGAATCAGATTTTAATGAAAGAAATATCCCTACTAAAGCTAGACTATCTCAAATGGATCAAATACAATTAGAATATTGTAAAAAAAAATTGAAAATTTATTAGATAAAAAATTAATTCGTCAAAGTCAATCACCGTGGTCATCTGCCGTTTTCTATGTTAATAAAAATGCTGAATTAGAGCGAGGCACACCAAGACTTATGATTAATTATAAACCATTAAATAAAGTATTACAATGGAGAAGATACCCAATTCCAAATAAAAAAGATTTATTAAATCGTTTATATAATGCAAAAATCTTCTCAAAATTTGATATGAAATTAGGATTTTGGCAAATCCAAATTAATGAGAAAGATCAATATAAAACAGTATTCACAGTTCCTTTTGGTCACTATGAATGGAATGTTATGCCTTTTGGTCTTAAAAATACCATTTCTG
Organism: Heliamphora exappendiculata; assembly: GCA_034768845.1. Classification (NCBI taxonomy): domain Eukaryota; kingdom Viridiplantae; phylum Streptophyta; class Magnoliopsida; order Ericales; family Sarraceniaceae; genus Heliamphora; species Heliamphora exappendiculata. The sequence continues at coordinate 9,935 of JAOTRH010251023.1, read as the reverse complement.
AATTTCAAAAGGTAATGAATGATATTTTTAATGATCATACAGAATTTTGTATTGTTTATATTGATGATGCCTTAGTATTCTCATATTCTATATCACAGCATATAAAATATTTACAAAAATTCTATAATATTATTAAAAATAATGGCTTAGTTTTAAGTGCTACTAAAATAAAATTATTTCAAACAAAAGTAAGATTCTTAAGATATAATAACTATCAAGGAACAATAATTCCTATTGATAGATCTATTGAATTTGCAATAAAATTCCCTGATAAAATATTAAATAAAAACTAATTACAAAGATTTTTAAGAAGCCTAAATTATATAAAAGAATTTTATCAAGATGTGCATAAAGACACTAAATTGTTATATCAAAGGTTAAAAAAGAATCCTAAACCACGGACAGATAAATATACACATGTTGTTCAAAAGATTAAAAAACATGCTAAACACCTTCCATGTTTATACTTACCCAATCAACAAGCATTTAAAATAGTCGAAACTGGTGCCTTAGATATTGGTTATGGTGGTATCTTAAAACAAAGATATCGATGTCAAGAACAATTGGTTAGATATACTAGTAGAATATGAAAACCAGCTCAAATAAATTATTCTACTATTAAATTTTTTTATCTATTGTTATGTGTATAATAAAGTTTGAAAGCGAATTATTAAATCAAAATTTTTTATTAAAAATTGATTGTAAAGCCGCTAAAGATATTTTACAAAAAGATGTTCAAAATATTATTTCAAAATAAATTTTTGCTCGATGGCAATCTATTTTATCAATATTTGATTTTGATATTGCATATATTAAATGTGATACTAATTCTCTCCCTGATTTTCTTACTCGAAAATTTTTACATGGAATTCAAAGTTCTTCTATATACACAATGTCTAAGGATAAAGGTCCCATGAGAGATTTTTCTTCCAATCCATTACGAACCCAAAATGAGAGAAACTTTCCCTAAAACTAAGAAATCTCAACCATATACTCCTCATGAAACTTTATTTTCAATCATTCCTTTAGAAGAGGAGGATTACCAAAGTATTCTATCTACCAGTGACCCAAATAGACCCAAAGTTATTACTTCTTTTATTGGAAAATATATTCTCCCAAAGTAGCACTATATTTCTAAAACTGGTACTCCTTTCAGGAGATATTTTGAAACTATATTAGTAGAAACTAATTCTATTAAAATACAACACAATAGCAATAGTAATGATGGCAACATTATTAACTATTCTAAATGTGTTATTTTAAAAATTATTTCTAAACGCGACTAGGGTCATGGTGACTCTTTTAATAAGCATTTTAAAAAAGATTCTATTTCTCCAAAAACCTATAATTATTATGATTATCAAAAAGCATTTTAAAATGTTTTATATTTTCAAAATGATACAATGACCCATTCGTGGTTTTTAAAAATTTGCAATAATTTTCAATCAACCGTTCCTCATTGGTTTCACGTTTGGTGGAATCAATTTGGTCCTCATCCTTCTAACCTTTCCCTTAAATTGAAAGAGTCTTATGAGCACTATCTAACCTATGTTAAACCTCAAACTCCTTCGTTTTTATATTTTTATTCTGACTTCTCCCTTCTATGGTTGCTTCAATAGAAGTACGCAGTCAGTATTGCAAATTTGATCCCTTATCTTGCTAGAGAATTTGCATCTCGCTGGTGGGATAAGTTCGAAATTTCCAAAAAAATTTACCCTCAAACTTTAAAACAATATTATCTAAAGAAAGCTCATGCTCAAAAGACTTCCCAATCATCTTCATCCTATAAATCCAAACTTGTTTCATCTTCGTCTCCTAAATCAATCAATTCTGATTCTTCTAATTTCATTAATGTTAATATCTCATCCATAAAATCCAAAGTTCTTTTAAATAATCCTTCATTGATCTCATCAAAAGTCGCTTTGAAAAAAGCACTGCTCAAAGAATTAAATACTCAGCTTGAAAATGATGATCTCCTTGGAAAATTATTATCTGATCCAGTTAGTCCTCAATCAAACGAGGATGACTGTTTTGGTATTAATTTTGACACAGTCCTTGTGACTATTTAAAGCTCCTATTGATCCATTATTATTATCCATTTATCGAAAGAACAATTGGTTCGTACATCCATTGTATGTAATTTTATCGAAAGGAACTCGTGAATTTTAAAAATCATGCATTATCAAAAGAATCTAATGATATGCCAGCCGACTTTAATTTGTTCCATTATCCCATTATTGCTTTATCGAAAGACAGAAGATGCCTTTCAGCCTTTCAACGCGTGCAAAGAAACAAATAACTTTTCTTAAAGTTATTCGGTGCTCTGTAAAGTCATGTGGTGCTCTGCAAAGTCACTCAGTGGTCCTTCAGTGCTATGCAAAAGTTATCTCCATTTTCAGATTCTCCAACCACGTGTCCCGACAGTGGTTCCTTTTTTGCACTATCTTTTGTAAAAAAGAGATTCTCTGTAAAAGCAAAATTATTATGTTTTCCTGTTCATTTCCTATAATGTAATTTATTTCAAATCCGTGTCTTGAGTCTCGTCTATATAAACCCATTGAGGAAGGGTTGTTTCCTAAGAGTCAGTGAGTGTTTTCTAAGTCTTCTCTCATAAGGATCTTACCACTCTTGTGTAATATAAAGTCCTTTTGAGTTTTCAGTGTTTTTAATCGTATATCGAAAGATTGTAAGTTTTCATTTACTTTAAATAAAATCTTTTATCTGTATTTATTTTACTTGTTTCATTTACTTTGTTAATTACTAAAGAAGACTAAGATTAATCTAGATCCAATATTGTATTGGGCCTGGTTATGGTATCAGAGCCACATAATATAAAACATATACATAGCATATACATATATACATACACACATGCCACATATATATAAAACTCACACAGTGACCAAACCAAGCCATCGCCACCACTGCGCCACATGCTGCCGATATCGCCGAAGCCCACCACCACCGTCGCCTGACACCTCCTCCGATGACCGTACCGCCGACGCCGACCCTCGCCACCGTTGCCAACTCCAGCCACTCTCTCTCTCTCTCTTGGTAATATCTCTATATATATATATATATATATATCATCTCTCACCTCCGATCACCATACTCACCACCGGCTACCATAATCATCATCGGCGCCACCACCTATAACCTCCAGGACCCCAGCCGACCACCCTGAACCTTTTAAATCACCATGAAACAGTCATGGTTGCCGTTACCTTTAAATAAACTTTATTTTCATAATCAGAGTACAGATGATCATCACTGTACATAATATTATTTTTCAAACAACAACATTCACTATCCTTTCGACGGCTTAACGCCACTAGTGAACGGTTTTGATCCTTGAAATCCTTTTCTGGTGAACCTAAACCCGAATAAAAAAGTTACTGTCACATTTATTTAATTATTGTTATTTTTGTTATCTGTAAGAACACGATTATCATCATACACGTTATTACCAACGTTCATTATTCTATTGACAACCTAACGCCACTAATAAATGGTTTCGATTGCTGATAAATTATTCCGGTGAATTCAAAATGTAGAGTTATTCTTTATATATATAAAAAAGAAACGAAGAAAAAGAGGAAACAGTTTTGGAATTTGTAGTTAGAATATAATTTTAATAATAAAATAAAAATAATAGTTTAATAGTTAGTTAAAATGCCGATAATATGATTTTATACAAAATTTAATATGAAAAGATGTATATTTTTAAATAAGAATAAGATAAGAGTTTATGTAAGAAAATATAATCTTTTATAAAATAAAGGATATGAAAATTTGTATTGTTTGAATAAAATTTTATTATAATATTTTAATTTAGTAATTCTTCTTTGACGAATAGTATAATATAAAAATATTTTCTTAAATAAATTATAAAGTTAAATAAGAAAATTTATCTTAATATTTTAATTAAGTTGGATATAAAATTAAAAGGTAATTATTTAATCATAATACACTTTTTAATAAAATCATAAGATTTATAGAGTTTATAAAAGAAATTTTAAGAAAATAAAAATATATTCTTATAAGTTTATATGTTAAAACCTAAGCATAAGTTGAAGGAAAAAAATAGAAATAAGTCTTTAAAAAAAAATTAAATAAAACTTAAATAAAGTAAATCATAGAAATATAAGGTAGTGACAAAAGTTTTATTTATATGTGTTGCATGTAGATCATGAATTGCACGGTCAAGCAAATTAAGTAATTGACTCTGCTATATCCAGGTGAGTCATCTGATATCTGAGTTAATTTCTGTTTTCTATTGATATTCAGTACAAAAAAATTAGAATTGACGGATTGATTATGGAATTGACGGAATTGTGAGAATACTTGTCAGAACGGCGTCCTGACCGCTGGGTGACGTTAAGCGTACCAGCGAGGTGATGTAATAAGGGTGGAGCCATGTCCAGATAGCTAAGGAATGATCATGTTCAATAAATGTTATCGTAGGGTTGCTCCCTACTAAATGCTGATCAACTGTTAGAACTCATTCCCAAATAATGAAATTGTTAGTAATTCACATATCTATGATCTCACGCTGGCTTTGCTAATGGATGTGTTCTTTAACATGCCAGATTTTGCATAAAAGAAAGTTTTGCTGGAATATGTTACGTCCTGCTTGAGATCATGTGCATACACGACTAGTAAGCTCTGGAGATTTTTTTTGAAACGAGACCTAGGAGATGTAAATGAAATGTTTCTTTTTAAAAAAAGATTAGTTTCTAAATTTTCTTGTTATTCATGAATGAGAAAAACTTCTAAATGATGATCAAGAAAGAGGTCTCGGGTGGGTTTTGACACATTGGCCGGTCACGGGCACCATATATGAAAATGAGTTTTGACAATTTGTGAGCTACTATTCGGTATTTTTCGAAAAGATCCAAGACCTCTTCCTTGAAAATGTGAGCTATTATCCTAGATCACCTCATGGGGGACCCCGTATCGACAAATGATGTTTTTCTTGATGAACTTAGCAACATGAGAGGCTTTCAATACCGAGTAAGAGGCTTCTTCCACCCACTTGATAAAATAGTTAATGGCCACTAAAATGAGCTCATGCCCATTTGACGCCTTCGGTGTTACTCAGCCGATCACATCAATGCTCCATACTGAGAACGGCCATGGTGACGTCAGGTTATACATCTGAGATAGGGGAACGTGCATAAAGTTTGCATGAATCTGACACTTGTGGCACCTTCGCACGAACTGTATACAGTCCGTCACCATTGTCATCTATAAATATTCTTGTTGCAGGACCTTCTTGGAAAACATGTTCCCACTCATATGAGGCCCACAGACTCTTGCGTGTATTCCTTTCATTAGCTCTTGGCCCTCTTCAGTGCTAACACATAGCTTATTGACCCCATAATGCCCTCGCTTGTACAGTCTTCCACCGCAAATGACAAAGTGTGCGGATAATCATCGTATTGCCCTTTTATCCTTTTTGCTGGCGAACTTAGGATATTTTCCTTTCTCCACGAAGTTCTAAATGTCAAAATACCATGGAAGATCGTCAGTGCTTTTCTCGATCGCGGTTGTCACCTCATATGTCGGCTTTCTCTTCTGTTCAATTATCAAGGGCTTCATTCTGACCCCGGATGGTATGTCAATCATGGATGCTAGGGTGGCCAGTGCATCGGTGAACTTGTTCTGTGGTCTTAGCACATGGGTAAAGATCACTGATTCGAAACACGGTATCAGCTTCTCTAGCTTTTGATGGTAGAGAATCATTGTCACGTCCCTGACCTTTCATTCTCCTCTCGCTTGTGTAACCACCAGTGTTGAATCTCCGATGACTTCCAGCTTTCTTGCTCCTAATTCTAAGGCTACCTCCAATCTAGCTAAACATGCTTCATAGTTAGTCTGATTGTTGGTAACTTCAAAATTGAGCTTCAAAGACAAAGAGACGTGTGACTCGTCATGGGTGACAAGAAGGACTCCTATTCCATGGCCATATTGATTGGATGCGCCATCAAAATATAGAGTCCACTTGTCATCCCCGACTTTCATCAGCTGTTCGTCAAGAAATTGAAACTCTGTGTCTTCACCTCCTTCAACTGGTTGGTCGACTAGGAATTCTGCCACTGCTCTACCCTTGACTGACTCTCGGGTGACATATCTGAGATAGAATTCTGATAGCAATAGCAACCATCGAGCCAACCTTCCTGTTAGTGCCGGCTTTTCAAACAGGTACTTCAACGGGTCCATCCGGAAGATGATATTCACTGTGAAAGACAGCATATAATGCCTTAATTTTTGGAAAGCCTAAACTAAGGCCGAGCATGTCTTTTCTAGTGGTGTGCATCTTATTTATGACCCTGTAATCTTCTTGCTTAAGTAGTAGACAACCTTTTCAATTTTAATTTCACCTTCTTGTGCCAACATGCATCCCAAAGTTGAATCAGGCACTGACAAATAGAGAATCAGTGGCCTATCAGGTTTAGGAGGAGCTAGAACATGTGGATTTTGTAGGTACTACCGTACGGCATCAAAGGCGTCTTGGCATTTTTTATCCCACTCAAACTCGACCCCTTTCTTTAGCAGACGGAAGAGCGGCTCACAGGTAGTTGTTAGTTTTACGATGAATTGACTAATGAACTGTATCTTACCCAAAAAGCCCCTAACTTCTCGCTCGGTCTTCGAAGGAGGCATCTCTAAAATTGCTTTGATCTTTGAAGGATCGACTTCAATGCTTTGTTGAGTGATCATAAATTCGAGCATTTTTTCAGCAGTAACTCCAAAGGCACACTTCTGTGGATTGAGTCACATCTTGTACTTTTGAATCATTTCAAAGAATATTTGCAGTGCTATGATGTGGCGATCCCAATTCTTGGACTTGACTATCATGTCGTCCACATACACTTTAACCTCCTTATGTTTCATGTCATGCAGTAAAGTAGTGGCAGCCCTTTGATAGGTTGCCCCTGCATTTTTCAAACCAAATGGCATTACACGATAACAATAAGTTCCCCAGGGTGTAGTGAATGTCGTCTTCTCTTTGTCCTCGGGGTCCATTAGAATCTGGTTATACCCAGAGAAGCCATCCATGAATGATAACAAGGCATCCCCCGCTGTACTGTCTACCAAGACATCGATGTGTGGTAAAGAAAAATTGTCTTTCAGGGTAGTCTTGTTGAGATCTCGAAAATCTATGTAGACTCGGATACGACCGTCCTTCTTTAAATCCGGCACAATATTGGCTACCCACTTTGGATACTCAGTTACCATCAAGAATCCAGCATTGATCTGTTTGGAAACTTTTTCTTCGGTCTTCAGAGCCCGTTCTGGCTGAATCCGTCTTAATTTTTATTTAATCGATTTAGTATCGGGGTATAAGGGGATATGGTATCGGCCAATGTCATGATCAATTCCGGGCATATCCTCGTAAGACCATGCAAATACATCATTGAATTCTTTTAATAAAATTGTTAATTGTTCACTTTCAGCTAAGGATAAAGAAGAACTAATTTGTACATTTTGTGGGTTAGTTTCATTACCTAGATTTATTGATAAAATTTCTTCAATTATTGGTTAGGCGCGCATTTCTTCTTCTCTTTTTTTTAAAAATTTTATTTTTTTGGACATATTTCCGTCGAATTCAAGATCATCGGAAAGCATATGAAATAAATCAAACAAAGTAAAGTAACCAAAAATTTCGTTCATTTCATTGAAGAAAGATGGAATTATAAACTCGAAGGCAGAAATGACGTGCTCTCAACAACAGACTCTGACTCAGAATAGACCACATGCACATTATAGGACTCTAAGGTTTAGTTCTTCACTTCATTTGTAGCCGCATCGACGATGAGCTTGGTGCAGTCGGCTAGTGCACTGAAGCCCATCATGAAACAGTCTAGGTTAATTACGTGCAGCTGTGCCAACTTTTCGTTGAACAACATTTCCATGTCGATTCCATCAAGCTTGTCTGCCCAAAGAATATCTCTAGCCCTGGCAACTTCTGATCGATTTCTTCATCGATCCATGGCTTTGGGAAGCCATAGTTCAGGAAGTCTTCTCCTTCTTTGATAAAATACCCATTGAGTGTTCCTGAATAGTTGGCCTTCTGTCCCCTTTTAGGCCCTTCCAAATCTTCTCCCTTCGATTTGTATCTAAGATCAAAACGGCTAGAAGCCGTTAATACCTGGGCAGGTTCAAGAATTCTTTGCTTCTTACGCCCCAGTCCCATGCCCGAAAAGTAAGACATTTATCTCATCATTGTAATTGCTCTTGGGGTGATGTACATTTCTTTTTCATTCAATAGCATTTGCACAGCCTGCGCTTCATAGAATCGAAAGCCATTTAGTAACGCATCCCCTTCGCCATGTTGAACTTCTAAGAGAGCTGAGCCTTTTCCGCTTGGGGGTTGGATGCTGTCTTCTCCATGGATAGTCAGAACTGACCCATTTTTTATTACTTTCGGCTTTTGGTGAAGAGTTGATGGCATTACCTAGACGTTTGGGATATGCACCCATAGCCTGCCTAGTAATAGGTTGAAAGTAGCTGATACATCCAGTACGTGGAACTCAACTGATGTCTCTAGAGGTCTTACTGATAATGCGAATGATACTAAGTCCATCACGTCTCTCCTCGTATTGGCATAAGCCTAGACTCCTTGATTACTAGGTGTGAAATGTTCCGATTTTAGTCCCAAGCAATCTGCTGTTCTAAGCAGACAGACATTTAATGTGGATCCATTATCAATAAGAGTCATCTGGACCCACTTTTCCAGGCATTTAACGATTATGTACAGGGATTTGTTATGATTATTTCCTTCCGCTGGCAGATCCTTATCAGAAAAGAAAATGACTTTTGGCTCTGTAGCCGGCAGAATGAGCCCAACGAGTTGCTCTGGGGTCGCGTTTATCGAAACACTATCTTTACTCAGGACTTTCAGCACAGCTTGTCAATGTTTATGTGAGGCCATTAATAAGCCCCAGATGCTGACATTGACATGTGTCTTTTTAAGCTGCTTCAGCACAGCGTCATCTTCTTCTTCTTTTTCTTTCTCTTTCCCTTTCCTGCTTGACTGCCCTTTTTCCAACTAAGTCAGCTTGAAATGTCGTCCACTCCTAGTTAGATGTTCCACACCGTCCTCGGGATCCCACAATCCTGATATTGTACTTTTAGTATGTCTTACTTCATCTATGCGTAGAGGGCTTTTAAATGCCCACAGATCATCTAACTCACCTACTACTGCCCTTCCTCTCCTTTTCTCATCATCTTCGATAGCCCACGTATTGTCAACTTCTTCCCATATGGCTTCCCCGATGTATTTCACATGTTGTTCTTGAGCAGCCCAAAAGTCGGCCCATTCAACCCCATCTGATTTCAGCACAACCCTCACTAATTAATAGGATTGCATTTCATTGACATATACCTCCTCCTCAAAAAGTCAAGAAAGAGTAATGCCATCAAGCGCGTGGCCAAACCCATAAGGTCGTGCCGGATAATCCAACGACCAGTCGTCTTCCTCATTGCGTTCCTCTTCTTCCTGTTAGTTAGCTTGAATTATTGCTTGATATCCTACCCAAGCATCATCATTCCACTCCTCCATCATATCCCAGTCGTTTTCGTTCATAATCAGTGAATAGGCTATCTGATCCTTAGTGGCTGAAACATGAGGGCGTGGCAGACACGCTGAACAGATATACCGACTCGGATCTTCTGACCGCTCCAGAGTTATGAAGTTTACCCCAGATTACTTAGCATGATTTGGCAGAGGATTAGTTGTGACATTCGATTTCAGAGCGGCATACGGCGGGGGAATCACCTTGTTATCGATGAGATCCTGGATCTCATGTCGGAGTCTTATACACTTATCAGTTAGATGTCTGTGGCCTTGGTGATAAGCGCAATACAGCAAAGCATTGTATCTCGGGGGGGGGGGGGGGAACTGGCACTAGCATGGGATCTAACAAATT
>JAOTRH010250914.1:0-40127 GCA_034768845.1 Heliamphora exappendiculata | reverse complement strand
AATTATAATTAATGTTTTAAAAAAATTAAATTTATTTTATTTTCAATTTTTTTTTAAATTCAAGTCTCTATTCTCTAAAAAATTAATTTATTTGTTGCAATTTAAATTCTAGTCTTTAAAAAAATTAATTTATTTGTTGTAATATTTAATAAAATTTTGAATATATTTTTTTTTAAAATTCTAATTAATTTTTTAAAAAAATTAAATTTTATTTCATTTTTAATTTTTTAAATTCATGTCTCTATGCTCTAAAAAAATTAATTTATTTGTTGTAATATTTAATTAAATTTTGAATATATTTTTTTTAAATTCTAATTAATTTTTTAAAAAAATTTTATTTTATTTTATTTTCAATTTTTTAAAATTCAAGTCTCTATTCTCTCTTTTTTTTTATTAAGATTTTTATATATTTTTTTATCGATGGATCTATGTATTTTTACCATTGATGAAGAAGAAAATATTTTCACATTTTTACCTCGTGGTTCTAATTCCACTCTCCATGTTTCTATTTCTAATCCACTCACTGCTTCATCAATATCTGCATTTGCATCTGTAGATTCATCTAGCAAAAATTTTCAAATGTGTAGAGATTTTTTAAAATTTTTTTTGAAAAGAATAACGATGGCACCGTTACTGTTAAAACAAATATAAAATTTATAATAAATTATTTTCGGGTCACACATCTAGTGATACTAGTCACTTACATAGACATGCTGATTGTTACCGTAAAAATTCACATTTTAATGTTACTTTACAAATGTAAATAGGTAGGGATACAACTGGTAATATTAATAATTTTTCGTATGAACAAACCCGCGGACAAAATTCTGTTACTGATTATATAATAAAACAAAAATAATCATTTTCAATGAGTGAACAATCGACATTTGAAGAAATAATACAAACCAGTTTTGTTCCGCAATTTCAATGTTTTTTAGAAATACTACAAGAAATAGAGTTTTAAGTAAATTTAATGAAATTAAAACCGAGTTTGTGAATTTATTTACAAATTTAAAAGTAAAAAATTAGTTTAACTTTTGATTTATGGACTGCTAAAAATATTCAAGAATTTCAATGTATTACAGTATATTTTATAGATAATGATTGAAATTTATCTAAAAGAATTTTTTTATTTAAAACTATAGAATTTTTCTATACCGGTCACTCTTTATGTATAGTTATTAGGCAAGAACTAGTTACGTGGGATATTACAAATAAAATTTTTACTATTACTTTAGATAATGTTTCTTATAATAATAATGTGTTAATTATTTAAAACGTCATTTACAATTTTTATTATCTGATTCTTTATTTCATATTCGTTATTCTACACATATTTTAAATTTAATTGTGAAAGAAGGATTTAAATATTATAATGAATCTCTTAAAAAAGTTATGTTAGCAGTAAAATATATAAATAGTAGTGCTAGACGAGTTGATATGTATAAAAACATATATCAACAAGAAAATTTGAAATGTAGAAAATGACAGCATGATATAGAAATTAGATGAAATTCGACATATAATATGTTATAACTAACAATAAAACAAAGAAAAGCAATTGATTTATATTTTAAAATTAATGTAGAAAGAAATTATTCTCCACCAATGCCTAGTGATTGGGATAATTTAAATATATATATACAAAATTTTATAAAATTTTTGATCAAGTAATAAAATTATTTTCTTTTATTTACACTCCTATTACTCCATTAGTTTTACTCCAGTTAAAACAAATTGCTGCAGTATTTGATAAATTTTTATTCAACCCAAATTATTATTAAATGATATTTAGTATGAAATATAAATTTGATAAATATTATAGTGAAATAATACATATTTTTAGAATAGCTTGCATACTAAATCTTAAGTGTAAAAATATTTGTTTACAATAATTTTTAAAAAGCATTTATGGTAATACAAACCAACTTGACCTAATAAATGAAACACTGAAATATTTATATGATGAATATAAAACAAATCTAATACCACAATCAACACAACCCACAGTCAAGACTTCATCTCGAAATCGTAACGACGATTTGTCTATAATGAAAAATATGCGACTTTCTGAAATTCATGAGAATTCTATCACAGAACTCTAACATTATTTTGATTCTATAAAAAATTTAGATGAAGATAATTTTGATATTTTAGATTATTAGAAACAGCACGAGGTGTTGTGGCAAGTATTGACCGCGATAGCTCGCAATATGCTTGTCATTCCTGTCTTTACAGTTGCTTCGGAGTTAGTTTTCAGTACAGGTGGACGAGTACTCAACGAGACGAGATCCAGACTCATTCCCGAGATGGTCCAAGTATTGATGATTACACGAAACACACTTTACGCATCAAAGAGGAATAAAAAAAATGGACAAGAAAAAAAGACTCGAAGCAGACATAGAATCTATCACGTCTGGAACGCCTGAATAATTATCAGGCTGATTGATTTTTTTGATTATTTGTTGTATATGTAAATTTTTATTTTTTATATTTATAATTTTATATTTTATTTTTTATATATTTTAAATAGAGAATAATACAAATGATGTTAGACTTGTATGTGGCAACCAAGTTGGGATATACTTTATCTATAGTGATACAATTTCTCTATTTTTTTAATATGTACAGTACACTTATAATATGTAAAATTGTTCACATTTAATTTTTTATTAATAAAATTTATATCGCATTTTATTATTTTAATTGTTCAAGTTTACTTTATTTAATTGTTAAATTTATATAATATAATAGATTTCAATACAAAAAAAAATTTATAAATTTTTATAATATAATAAACTTATATAATATAATAAATTTGAATACAAAAAAAAATTATAAGTTTATATAATATAATAAACTTATATAATATAATAAACTTATATAATATAATAAATTTGAATATAAAAGAAAAACTTATAAGATAAATTTGAACACAAAAGAAAAACTTATAAGTTTATATAATATAATAAACTTATATAATATAATAAATTTGAATACAAAAAAACTTATAATTTTATAAGTTTATATAATATAATAAACTTATATAATATAATAAATTTGAATAAAAAAAACGGGCCGACCCAATTAGACCCACCTAGAGGCCCGAGACCCGAGGCCCGAGCCCGAGCCCTTTACTCCTAGGATCTGGGCCGACCCATTGGAAAAAAAGTTCGGTCCGACCTGAAAATTTGGCAGGAGCTCGCCGGGCCCGACCCGACCTTAGCCCACCCGATTCACGGCTGGGTCGGGCCGAGCCCAAATTACATGCCTATAGAATAGTGGTTAAGTTTAAGTATCGTTTCTTACAAACTATGGGACAGAATTACAATTTCACAACTTAAAATATTATTCGATTATCTTTTATAAAAAGATTTGTCTGGTTTAATCTAAAAAAATTAAATTAAACTAAAAATAAAATATTTGATTTAGATGAGAAAAGATTTTCTAAGGATTTGAATTCACCTTAGCCAGTACTTTAGTTTAATTTGGATTCTATTTCATTTTATTAAATTCAACCCGGTCACGACTATAAGATTGCACGGATTATCAAGAGGATAATGACGAATCCAAAACAGGCATATCCTATCTTAGATGTGGCATGCGTCGTCCAAGTGATCTCGACACGACCCGTCCTATCTGAATATTAGATATCTCATGTTTGAATAAGAATAAGAACATAAAACAGTTGCATGATCTCGTTATTACAATCATATAAAATAAAAACGAAAACTAAATAATCAAATTAAAAACTCGTTAATCAAACATTAATGTCTCAAAATCATACAACGAACTGAATCTGAATAGAAAAGAAATAGAAATCTAAACTAATCATAAATACCGACTAAGGGTTCATCATCCCCTAGGAAGAAGAAGATTAGACGATCGTATTTTGGCTCGAATCCATGAAAAGATGAAGAAGAATGAAATCTCGAGCCTCCGTCTTCGACTCTTCGTCACTTTTTGAACCTCTAGAATCGTCTCTAAATGTGTCTTCAATCTGATTTTTGAAGATATGAAATGATTTGAATGATTCTCCCATGCTTTGTATATATAGTAGTGATCTACGCCCCTTGTTGTAGAGTTCTATTCAAATTCTAGCTGTCTCGTTCCGTCTGAACACTTTTTCAAAAGTAGCTTTTTTGTCTGGACACCCATATTTCCATTTGGACGCAAATCATTCTGGTCAATTTCCGTCTGGAAGCCCATATTTTCATCGAGATGAAATTTTGTAAAAGCGCAACTACACTATTGTCCCAACTTTAAACGATCATAACTTCTTCATCCGAACTCCGAATAGGGTCATTCTTATGTCCAAATTGAAACCCCAGAAGTCTACTTTCCGATGGTTCAATCCTCATATCAAAATTCATTTTGTACAAAAAGTTATGACTAAAATGGTAAAGATATGTCAATTTTCTTCACACATTTTTCACATATTTTTTATCGAACTTCTTTTGAAACATTATTTTTTTCACCGTTGAACCTTTTTACTAAATTTCTTAAACTTTGAACTATTGCCACTCATGGTTTCGGGTCTTCGGGTCCCGAGATCTAACCAGAACAACGTTGTTTTGTTCCTTTTGGCTTCCACGTTAAAATTGTTGACCTTTGGTAGCTTTTGATCCATTTTAGACTATTTTTCCACCATCTTGCTTCTTCCGATATTAGCACTGAAACACTATTATAACATATTAATACATATATAATCGAGACTTAGTAAAACATACTTTGTAGAATTTGATCGGCACTTTTACGTACCGATCAATAAGCAAATATGAGAATGAATAAAAAGAGAGATTAACAATGTATTAGATATACTATCCTACGATTATTAGTGAGAGGATACTAAATACCCCATAATCTTTACTCTCAAAATAAACATGGCCTAAATTTATAATGAAACTATAATAATAGATAGAGGGTACTACTAGTTTCAAAATCTGCTTTAATTTCGTTTTTCAACTTAATGATTCACTTTTTTTAATTTGGTCCCCGATTTATAAGGTACTCTTTTCAAAAGTTATCAAAACTAATTCTCTTCATCTTAATATTGGTGAGACTAGTCATATTAAGTTTTTCATATTTTAAGTATCTCTTCTTCTTGAATGCATATGACAATTAACTCTCTTATTTTTTACTTGTCTTTTTGCCTATTATAATTAATTTTGAAGAGACCAAATTGGTTTGGAACAAAGTTATGATGAGTGGACAAAACCTTTATATCATTCATATTTTGGATATACTCATGAAAATCACTCAAGTTATTATATTTCAATATTATCATTTTAATTAAAACTGTAATAAGAGATTTGAAAGTAATCATATTTGGTTCTTTGACGTGTCAACGTCATTATTTTAATTATAATTGTACTACTAAGAGATTTGAAAGTTCCCATACATGATTCTTTTGACATATTTAATGTAGCCATAGCATCTTTAGAATGAGAAATCACTACTCTAATTGTTGGCTTAATTGAATTTTTCATAATTGTTAAGTATATGTGATTGGAGCGATCCCAAATTTTGTATAATGAATTTTGTTCATTAGAACATTCATTAATAAGTTTTATGGGTGTTGTCACTCGTAATGTATAATTCAAATATATTACTTTTAGAATACTTTTAATTTGTTCATTCAATATCTTAAATTTGTTCCACTTGAAGTCTTAGACCTCGTTTGATAACCGTTGTAAATTGAGTAGGATTAATAGTGAGGTAAGATTATAAATGAGGTGTGATTAGTTTTTTTTTGTATTTAATTTGGATAAAATTAAGTAATGAACTATATAAACTAATATTTAATTTGTGTGGGATTAAATAGTATGGAATTAGATTAAATTTATAAATTTTCAATATTACCTTTATAATTTTTGTATAAAAATATTTTAAAGTAGCACTATTTTATATATTTTTTACTTGTTTTAATTTTTATTAATTTTTTAAATTGCACTATTTTTATAGTTTTCCATTTTGTTTGTATATTTATACATTTTTTGTCATAATCAACAAAAAATTTAAAACAAAACATAAAAAGGTATTAATAAAACACCTTTAAACAAAACATAAAAGGTACTAATTAAAATTTTTTAAACTAAGTTAAATAAACTAATAAGTTAATTTTTATGTTATTTATTTTTAAATTTTTATTTGTATTAATTTTTTTAAAATTTATTAAATTCACTAATTGAAACGTTTAAAAATTTTAAAATTTATGATTAAAAAATTAAAAATAATTTCATAAAGAATGGAAGAGACGGAAAAAAATTTAAAAAAAAAAGGAAGAGACATATAAAAAAACGGAAGAAAAAAATAGAGGAATGAATACTTGAGAAAAATAAGAAATTCGAAGCAAAAGACGGAGGGTATCATAATTTTCGAGAAAAGTGGACGAAAAAATAAAATAATAAAAAGGTTTTTCCTTATGAAATAAAGCATTGTTAGCTATAAAAAAGCACCTTGTTCAAACCCTTGAACAATAAAAAAAGGCAAAAGACCTGGTATAACAATAAAATAGCCAATTTGCAAAGATTGGAGGCCAATATCCTTTCAGTTGAGAATTGAAAATTAAAATTGTAACACAACACAAATATCTATTTTGTTATATGGGGAAGATATCACTGCATTGCCTAGGGGTTTGGGGTTTGGTTAATCCAAGCCAAGGCGGAGAATTGTTAAATTGGTTTTGTTTATCAAGCATATTGTCAACCAGCACCTGGACAGTGGTCATGCTCCACTTGGCAATTCGGGTAGTGGGCTCTCAAGTTGTTACCATCCAAACGGTCCCTAAGCATTTAACAAACAGCAGAGTTTGAAATTGCTAATTCTCAAGTTAAAGAACAACTTCTAAGTTGACAACAACAAGATCTACAACAATACTGAATTGGGTGGTACTCATAAATCAAAAAAACATTGTTCAAAGAAACATTGTTCAAACTGAAAAGCACCTGCTACGAACCAAAAAAACAACTACACCCGGAAATAAAAAAAACAGAGTTTAAACCAAAAAACCATTGTTCAAACTCAAGAACTATAACAATACAAGATCTACAACTGCACCCCTAAATCAAAAAAACAGCAACTGCACCTCTTACAAACATACCCAAAATGAATAGCAAGCATTGTTCAAACCAAAGCCTAATACAAACAGTGCCGAGAAGTTCAAATTACAAATATCACAACTTAGGAATACAAAACAACAATGCCTACAGAAACGTCAACCACTCCCTCCTAATACATCTGGAAAATCAATACCAAAGAAAGCATTATAACAATACAACAAAGTATGATATTACATCCACAACAAGCACAAATTATCCCTATATGACTGCTTCGGAGACGGACCCCATCGTTCATTGACAATTCTTCCACATTATTATGACTTCGAATTGGGTGGTACTCATCAGCCCAATAAAATGAGCCTCTATGATTTCCTCCACAAGGGCACCAAAAAAACCACCTACCGTTGTTAGTTTTGGTTCTGGTCTTCAATGTTTGCACGTGACCACCTCCACAAGAATACACTGGCGGATCAAAATCAGCCATTGTATGAAAGCACCTGCTACGAACAATATAATCACAATATTAATTCTTCATTCATCATTCAAGTGTAAACATAATTCTACACTAAATTGTAACAAGCTTCAATGATGTGAAAAAATGACATTAGCTAAAAACATGACAGTCCATTGTGCAACTTTTTCAGAATTTTAATAATATAAATAAGCCATTTATGTAGTTTGAAATACCTACATCAAATTATTAAACATAAGCCTCCCACATCATATTGGCAATAGTGTCTCGTTTTTGTGCCATTTGATATAGTTGCGGTTGGGACAAATCAACTTCTTGTTGTTGAGATGGTTCTCCTCCATCGTCAGGCACAACATAGTCCTCCGCTTTATACGTTTGGAGCATTTCATCAACTTCTCCTTGCATGCGGATCCAATTGTGGACAACACAACATGCTGTCACAATTGATGCTTGTCGTGTAGGCTTGAAGTTTGTCATACCCTTCAGGATTGGAAAACGCACATTTAGTACCCCAAAGCACCGTTCTATGACATTCCGCAATGAAGAATGCCTATAATTGAATAATTCTCGAGGACCCCTAGGACCATGCCCCCTACCGCGAAAATTTTGTAGATGATATCTCTCGCCTTTATAAGGTGATAAGAACCCGGGCATATTGGTATACCTAGCGTCGACGACATAATACTTATCTATACACATACATAATAATGTAATTATTCATACTGAAATTACATAAGCTATTAAACAATAGTAAATATCACGTGATTCATACGAGATATAAATATTACAATGTTTGCATACTTGCTCTCTGAGGGTGAGGAAATTTTACATCTCCTCTTGTTATGGCTTCTAAAAAAACTCGCGAGTCATTGGCGCTCCCCTCCCACCCGGAATACACAAACGTAAATTTCATGTCAAACGAACAAGCTGCCATGACATTTTGTGTTATATAGGCCTTCCTACCTCGATATGCAGCTTGTTTTGAAGCTAGTGCTGTTACGACAATATGTGTTTCATCTATAACTCCAATACAATCCTAATATTTTTAGATCAAGTTAAAATCGGTTAATGAAAACAATGCAAGTTTGAAGTTATAATGTAATACCTTGAACCATGGATAAAATTTAGGGTTGTTCAAAATCTCAGGAGGCGTCTCATTTATATTCGTAGGCGACATAGGGCTCGCATAGCCAATTTAAAATAGCAATTAATGGTTTCAGTTGAATGTTGAAACCGATCTGCGGCAATCTATGACATCCATTATGCGAGACAATAAAAAGGAATATTTATAATGATTCTTCAACTGCTAAATGGTTATTTTGGTAGTCAAAAAGGTCTCTATTTCTTAACTCGTCCGCTAGACTAACAAAGGTTGAAGTATCCATACAAAGTTTATCGAAAATTGTCTCCTCATGTCCAGTGACTAGGAATTCAATGTACGCATATCCAGTTAAGGAGCAGATTCGTTGCGGCCTATTTGGAATAGAATTCTTCATATATCCAGTTAGTTCTACTATGGTCATCAACTCATCTAAATCATCGTCTAAGCTTTAATCACTTAATGTAGTTGACATATCCTATTTAAACCAGGTATATTGCAAAACATTTGTCTGTGATCATAAGTCTATGTCAACACAATAAAATTAACATGCAATCAACAGCCAATTCAAGCAACAAAATACCCAAACTTTTCCAGAGACAATATTCCCACATACCTGTCCTAGCAGCAGAATGACTCTTAGATTCAAACTTACATTCCAATGCAGAGAAGCGCAAGCTTTTGGCCTTTGAAACAGCAATCACAGCCCCACAAAGACCCCTGCAACTCGAAAAACAATTGAAAAAAAATTAACTCCAACTTCCAAGCAAGTAGTATAAAAAAATGAACATCATGATAGATAAATGAATAGCAAACCAAAATGGCACTGTTATACATCAATGCATATTACCTATTACCAAACCAAAATGGCACTTTTAGTGAGTACAAGTGGTAATTCAAATAACCTAATAGTAGCCTAATACAAACATCTGCTAGCAGTCATTAAATGTATATTACAAGTTTAGGGAAAGCATCATTAAGATAACAACACAAGTTTGAATTAGAAAACACGAGCGCTTAGTGCAAAGACATCAACCACTCCCTCCTTCGGTCCGACATGGCGATGAACTTCTTGCGCCATTCAGCGTCTGTGAACTTCTGTAATGCTCACAGGAAAGGCTCTGACTCGATTCCTTCCATGGACTCCAACACACTGACACACTCGACACTTGAGTAGGGGTCGCTAAAGGAACTTTCAACTTCAGTGCCTTTTGCCTGACACTTATACTTCTCTGCTCGTGCAAGGGTTGCAGCAGTCCATGCGTCAAGTGCAGTGTCCATTTTGGACGACTTTGTCCCTTTCTTCCGTCGACTATTTTCAGCCAAATCCATAAGGCGGCGACTCAGACCATCATTTGGACTGTCTAACACTATGACAGGGTCATCACCTCCATCTTCTCCACGTGTGACATGAACTCCACGTCCTAATAATTGCTCCTCTAAATCTCTCTCCTCAATTGATGTTAGGGGTACTTGAGTTGAGGCCCTGGCTATTTTTCCCGTTGCTGTAGATTTGTTGAATATTATGCCTAGCAAATTGTAGTGATCGCATCCTCTTTTTGAACATTTTTGCCTTGGGAGTAGCCTACAAGAAGTGAAACAAGTGCATTACATCCTAACATTTTCATTGGATAATAGATGTATGTTATAAAAAGATAATGTTAATATAGGAATAACATTACCTTCACATAGTTTTGCCAAGTATCCTCATCCGCAGTCACAGTGTTAGTGTTAGGATTCCACCTAAACCCAGTGTGCTCAAGGAGTTTTGAGAATTCTTTATGTTTCGTGCGTAGACGTTGGTATTTTTGCTTTAACTTGGCGACAGTGTAACGTTGGCCTACTTGTTTGTGGATTTCACTGTCAATGTTAACCCAAGTTGTGGATTTAATAATACCAGAACCAAGCTTGTCCTTTTTAACTTCATGCGCTAACAAACGAATAAATAATTCTTCTAATTTGGGGGGCCAGTGCTTAGCATCATCGTTGTCATCAAGTTGGTTTGACATCTAGTATGACAAAATCACCTCAAAATATGATTATAATTTGTTGTTTGGAAATTACCAAAAATAACAATATAATTTCTTAAGTCACTACTATTGACTCAAAATCAAGAATTTAAAAGCTACGAAATAACATAGGCAAAATAGGAAGCTCGCCTCCAAGCAAAACAGAACTAAAAAAACAGCAGTAGGATATTACACCAAATAAACAAAAGAGAGTTGCTCGAGAGGACCGATAATCTAATGCTATAAAACTGGAAAAGCTTTTCATATTCAAACTCAGGCAACAATGGCCGAATCTATTGGCATGTAGCTTTTCAAAAGCCAATTTGGTTTCTCATAAATATTCTATCCCCTTCATAAATCATTGAACTACCACTATTTTCTTTTAAAGGCTAATCAGATCAATCAATATGAATCTATTAATCTCAAAACTAGCAAAAATATAGCCCTTAGATAATATAAATAACCTACATTGAAGTTTTTCCTGTTGTTGTTCTTTTTGAAAAATGTTAAAAATGAGTTTTGGTTGACCAAAAATAATTTTAAACACTAAGGGATAAATCTGTCCCAAATTCCTGCACGTAACAATCCATTTTAGAGGGCAACGGTTTTTTCTCTCATCATTAACAGTGTTTGGTTTTTACAAAGAATAGTTTTGGAAAAAAAATCAAAAATTCCACTGGACTGAAACAGAGAAACATCCCTTAGTTCGAGCCTAAGGAAACAGAGAAACAACTGTTGGAATCTGTGAATTTCATTGGCCATTGAAATCCAGATTTCAATAGCTGGATCAATTATAATTGAATTGGCCATTCAATTGCAATTGAAGCCTGGAAACCGACAGCTATGAGTGGCTATTGATTTCCAGGGAAAAACCCTCCATAATGAAAGGGCTAGAGGAAGAGACAGAGTCTCAGAAGAGGAAGAAGAAGAGACAGAGAAGAGGAAAAGACAGAGCCAGGAGCTCTGAGGGTCAACCTGAAATTCAATAACCATAAGTGGCAATTGAATTCTCGGTGACAATTGAATTCTCTATAACCCATCTCCTTCTTGTGAGGGGCTATATAAGGGTCGTCTCCCTCTGAAAAAGAGATATACAAAAGAGATTGAAATATACAAATATACCGAGAGACAGAAGGTGAGAAAGAAGAGATATAGTTCTCAGGTTACGGAGCAAGCTGCAAGAGAGAAAAAGACAGACGGAGAACGTTCGTAGCCGATCCTTGGTGGTGTTCCGAAGATCGTGGAGCCGTTTTATTCTGAGAGAGTGACGCCGGTGGAATACCTACAACACCCTCGGTAGGCAGCAAATCATTCTTAAGGAAACTGCGATTGCAGGACTCGATTTGCAAATTTCATTTATGTTATTCCTGTTATTTTATTCTCTGTAACTTCAGGTTATTGTAAATTGTTGAAAGTTTAATAAAGATGTATTTTTTTGATTCCAGAGCATGTATTTTATTTTGAAGTTGGATATTCTCCCAACAACAACCAAAACCAAAATCCCATTTCAGCTTCTAATTCTTCATCCACTGAAAATTTCTTTTATAGATCTACCATCTAAACTTTTAAAAGAATGAATCTTGAACGATTTTTGGAAGAAAAAAAAAAAGGGTGGAACAACTACAAGATATTCCACTGGACCACCACCGAACTCCAAAAGAAAAGATCTCATACCTTTACAGGGATGAAATGCTATGCAGAAACAAGGTTCAAGCCTATGGACTCCTGATCGCTGGATGTTTCGCGTCGTCGTTTGCAGTCGGATGTCGCCGTGATGACAGTCGGTGCGAAGAAGAGAGAGCTCGTCGTGAAGGCCCTTGAAAAGTTGTAGACAGAAACCTCTCAGCTCGAGCGCGCATGTAGCATCGCCGGTGAAGAGAGGAGCGAGGTTGTCGGTGGAGAGCGAGGTCGTCGGTGGGGAGAAGAGAGAGCGAGGTCGTCGCGATCTATGGATGAGTGGTGTGTTCCCAGAAGCTGTTGAGCAGTACACGCTTTTTCTGAGAGCGTTGAAACTTCACCTCCATCTTTTGTCCGAAAAATATATTCAGAATGCCGCGAAAACAACTTTAAGTCGTTCTCAGATTTTTCGTCTTTTTTTAACTCAGTGTACTCGCATTTCCCAAGAATCTTTTCTCGGAATGGCTCCCAAACGATGTTTTTCAATTTTAAATGGAGATTGCTCCGAAAACCGAGTTTGAAAAACGGAACCAACTAGAACTATGAGGACAATATTGTAATTACAGCTCCGGTCCAAGGGAATACTAGTCCAGTTTGAGTGTTTTTAACCAAACACTGAGTTATCTGGGCCCACAGGATTACTCGTCCAATCCTTAAGCTATAACTGGTGTCAAACAATGCCTTAATGTTATTCAAATAAGTATTAATTGCAGTTGGTTTTAATTTTGCAAACACGTGATTTTTATTACACAATTTGATAAAAACATTTTAGGTGTCATGAATATTTAAAAAATACGACAATATAAATTTATTCAATTAGAACACATTATTAATTAGATATTATTAAAAAAATAAAAGAAAAATAATCTTATATCCAACATAATGAGAAATTTGTTCTATTATTGCTATGGTTTCATTGGCCTGAATAATAATATATTAGTGATTTTTCAAAATATTTGAGATAAACTAATATAATATAATACAAAATAAAATAACTATGGAGTTCATCATTGTTGGGTAGAAGAATTACGTTGTCACGCTTTCAAAATTCATGAATTTCATAATAATATATCAATTATACATCCAGACCAAACCTTCTAATTAGAATAATATAAGAATTAAAACTACACTTAGAGAGTTTATAATTAAAACCAACATTCATTAAATATGGCCTTAAAACCTTACAAACTCTTAAATGTCCACTACAACGCATACACTACGAGAAGCCATAACTAAAACATTACCAAGATTTCTTTCTAAACTTTATGTGAAATGATTACTTCAAAACCTGAAATAAGTGTACAAAAACACCATGAGCCAAAGCTCAATGGGATATGACTACACAAGAATAAATGCATGATATGTAAAAATGGAGATTTTAAGTCATCGTCATGATAGTTAAGAAATTTTCCTACCGAACTATTGAAAACTGTAAAGAATACATTTTCTTGTAGTTTGCAACAACCAAAATAAACCTTCACCATCTACCAATCCTCAATAAATTCCATCGCTCACACATTCACAACTCTCACTTCACGGACTTACTAAATACCATAATATCATAGACCAAGATCTCATACAATCAAGGATGCCACACGACCATTCTTACCACAAAAGTTAATACCGCCGCACAACTCAATACTCCACTTAGGCTAAACACGCCACACGGGCTAAATATGCTCGCATGCCACATATGTCACACATGCCACACAAACTAATCAAATAACAATTTCACATTGTAACTATTGCCACACAGACTATATAAATGCCACGCAAGTCACATAAATGCCACACATGCTACATAGATGCTACACAGGCTACATATCTCCAATAGGTATACACTCACCTACCTCAATTCAAGCCACATCACAATGTAACCCATATACGTAATCCCACGTTTTATAAGCAAAATCTCCTACACTTAATCAATTATTCAACCTCTAGTCAATCGTAATCAATTTCGTTCGACATTAACCCATACACAACACATACGTCTTTTCCTCATATTCACGACAATCATGGCACTTAATTCTACCATCATTCACCAAAACATATCAACCAACTTTATGATTACACAACGCAACAAACAAACCAAAACAAAATTTATATTCATGCGGTCCCTATCTCACATCCAACCTACCAAGGCACGTGATCCACCTACGGATACTCGCAATAATCAATCGAACCCCAAAAGAAAAACCTTTTTGAAAACCCTCTTTGCATCCTTTATTTCCAACAAAATCATTTTTTTCAAAATGATTTTCAAAAAGATAGTTAAATCACTAAAGATAAGACTCTCGAGACTTCCATTTAAACACATGGGAGTTTTGGGATGAATTTCGGATAAAGGGATATTTTTATAACACACACAAGGGAGTTTCAAGTGGATCCAGATTGCTTGAGCGGTCACCTGACAGTGCCAAAACCCCCTTCTCCCGGGTAATAGACCGCTCGAGCATACCCAAAACTGCTTAAGAGGTCACCTATCCGAGAGTACACCAAAAAATTCTGTTTTAACTCCAAAAATCCACCACTCACTCCTTTCTTTCTAATGGAAAAAACTTAAGAGTATAAACATAGTTAAAACTAGTTTATAATCATCAAAACATCACCCAATAACCTCTCAACACCTCCCATAAGGATCAAATTGAATTACTCATCCTTCAATCATAAGGATTTCACCGGAATAGATAGAATTTCATACATTCAACCCCATTAAACCAAAATTCTCAACACATACACAAATTCTCACACATATCTCTACACATCATCCCAATTAACTAAATTAATCATTCAATTTCTCGTTTAACCCCATTAACACATCGAATCCAAATCTCCCAGTCCCTCTTATAACTAAGGTTTTGAATACAAAACAAGATTCAACATAAATTGACACCCATCTCCATGAAACTCATCTATTTTCACAAATCATCAGTTACCTCATTCCAAACACCAACCCTCAAAATTCAAAAAACTAGGGTTTCTAAAAAAAGAGGGTTTCATATTATTTTTCATAAATAAACAAAATTAATCACATATCAAGGAACTTATTCAAGATTAGTCAAAATTCTATCTCGATTTATCGAAAATCAAAACTTGAACACCTACGTGAGAACTCAAAATCGCCAAAATCGATTTTCGTTCAATTGTAATCAAAGCCCTTGATGAGTAGAACAAACTTTCTTCTTTGATCCAAGATCGAATCCACCTCCAAGGCCTTCAATTTCTAGAGAGAGAAAGCATCAACTAAGCTTTCATAAGTTCTTCTTCAAAGATGAGAGAGAAGAAGAGAGAGAGAGATAAGAAAAAATAGCTCAACTTACTAAGGCACGTGATCTATCCATGGAGACCCACGGCAATCAATCGAACCCAAAAAGGAAAATCTTTTTGAAAACCCACTTTGCATTCTTTGTTTCAAATAAAATTATTTTTTTCAAAATAATTTTTGAAAAGAGAGTTAAATCACTAAAAAGAAGACTCTCGGGACTTCCATTTAAACACAAGAGGGTTTCGGTAGTGGTAGGGATTGCAACGGAGTAAATTTTTTATGAATTTAACTTCATTCCTCTCGCCTTCATCTCTGCATTCATTTTAAGTTTGTTATTTTTTTTTATTTTGCCTAAGAATGAGAATTTTTAACACTACACGTTAACACGACTCGAATCCTACACGAAATTAGAGACTTTGAAATAAAAAATGACCCAATTCAATAGCACATTTAATAAATAGGTTGAGTTAATTTTATGGCACATATAAAACTAAAAATAAAAAATATTATAACATTGAGGGTTAAAAAATTTGGACATTTTTTTTATTTTTTACTTTTTATTTTTATAAACACTTATAAAATAATCTTCTTATCTAAGTATAATAAGCAGGAGAATAAATAATTATCCAAAATTTTGTGGTAGATAGAAGGAAATCAATTTTAAAAAAATTTATGCTTTGTTTTTTAAAATAATAAAGTGTTCAAGAAAATTTTAAAATATTTTGGAGACAACTGTTGTTTAAAAGTTTAAAAGCGATAAGAAAATTTAAAGGAATTATTAATATGTAATTTACACTATTACATAAAATATTAACTATAAAATTTCAAATAATGTTATAAGCCTGTGTTTGGCCTGGCTTTTAAGTCAAGTTTTTTTGGTTTTTTTTACTAAAAAAAGTCACTTGATTTGGATTAATGAAAAAAAATCATGCTTTTTTCACTTTTTTTTTTTACAAAAATGCATGATTTGACACTTAATTTTTTATAAAAAAAAGTCAAAAAATCTAAAAATTACTAAAAAAACTAGTCTAAACACATGCTAAATCTTAAAAAATGTTGTATATATATTTTTAGTCAATTGACAAAAATTACTATTTTAAAAAGTTTATTGGCTTGTTTGTGTAAATTTTAATTTATTTCTAAAATTTTAGAATATTTTGTTTAGTGGGTAGAATGTTAAGTACTTAAAAGAATCATATATTGCAAATTTTTAATTTAGGATAGCAAACTAAAAACTTTCTTTTAATAGCATTTTTCAGTCATTTATAATTATCTTGTGTATTTTAATAAAATAATTATTTTAAAATAATTATTTTACATGATAAACTTGATTAAATTATAAAATGCTAAAATAATATATTTAATATTTATTTTTGTATCCCATGCATAGCACGAATTAATTGTTAGTATTAATATTAACGAAAATTGAACCGCTAAAAAGCACTCAAAGCACCGTGTGTCAATTTTAAAAATATTTTATTTTTAATTTAAAATGATCTAAATTTTAACCAAATAACTAATTTAGATATTCAATAGAAAGAAACAAAGGAAAAAAATTAATGTTATTTAAAAGAAAACAAAAGAAAAACAATTAATGTTATTTAAAAAATTAAACTTTGGAAGAATAATACCAATCAATTACTTTTTGTCTATTTTCGTCTTTGGTATTTTTTTCATTACTTATTATCTATTTTCATCTTCCAATTTTTTTCTTTCTATAATTCATTATTTCCATAATTAACAAATCAATTGGTATTTTTCTTCCCTATTTGAAATTTTTATTTACAAAACCTAAATAGTCTTCTCAATTTAAAATTTTCATGATTATTTTATTTTATTTTTAACTCTAACAAAAACTCTAACAATATTTACTGTTCGCAAAATTCTTCAAAAGAAGTGAAAGGACCTTATAAAAAAATATTTTGACTAATGAGAGATTTATAAAACATTCTTGTATTAATGCTTTATTCTTTTTTCGAATCAACATAATCAAAAGTGTTATTTCTCAATCTAATCAACTATGATAGTGTTTATTATCTCAATAATTTATTAATTTAATTTATATTTTTATATTTATTTATTAATTATATAAAATACTAAATTTTTTTGAACATTACGTTAAAATTAGATTTAATAATCTTATTTTTAGCAAACTTTGGGACAAAATAAATGTTGAACCCATGCGTTTTTTTAGTTGTATCCGGGGTGCTACGCGTTCTCCTCCGCGAGAAGATGAACGACGTATATTTATTTGCTCAAATTTGATAAGAGGTGAATAAGACATCGATGTTCAAAGTCATCGTTTGGATATGAGTTTTGTTGGGTTTAATAGAAGTGTGGAATTTCAATCCCACATTGAAAAGCCATGAGGAACTTAGTGAGTGTATATAAGCTAGAGTTTAACTAACGGGAGAATCCTTTGGGGGTACCCAGTTTTGTGGACGGGAGCGAACCTACCTAACGGTGGGTTCGACCCATTTCACACACACGCACGTCGTCGCCGCCTTTCGTCCAACGTGCCGGGTCTGGTTCCGGGTCGTGGGTCGATCCAAGTAGCTTATATATTTTTTAAAAAAATTATTTGAAATTTTATTTAAATAAAATTTTTAAAATTTGAATTTAAAATTCGTTACTGTTAACCCAACGGGTTAAAAGCCCAACGATAATATTTTCATAATAGAGCGTTCGCGGAGCACTCGAGCGCCCATGTGCAGAAACAAGACTATAATAGTGCACTTGTGGAGCGCTTGAGCGCTCCCCTTCCAGTGTTGAGCGCTCGAGTGCCAAAAGCCCCTCTAGAACTTCAGAATAGGGGGCTCGCAGAGCACTGGCATAGTACTTGAGCACTGACAACAAAAAGTCGCACCTATTCAAAACTGGTGCGCTGACTGTTTCGAACAATCACTTCTGAGGCCATAAATATGCATCCATTCTGCACGAATTTGGCATCCAACATTCCTTCATACACTACATTAATTGTGTATGCATAGTTTAAGAGTTTGAGAGTACAAAACACTTAACGGTTTGACGTACCCGTAGATTGAAGTGCTTCTTCTCCGGGTGTGACCGTTATATCCTGGGGGATTGATATTCGTGAAGCCCATTAGTATCTGTGCGGGGGATAAATCTATCTTAAGGAAATAGCGTCCAACGCTAGCCTCAATGTTTTGCTTGATTCCAATTTTTGCAACTGTTTATAAGAATTTATTTATATTTCTTTATTTTCAGTTTCTGTTTGTTTGTATAGTACAGCATTGAATTTTATTTATTTATTTTCATTTCTTTTTGTTTGTCCAGCAATCTTAAGATAGATTCGGTTTTCCTAGAAAAACCTTTACTGTACTGTTGATTTATAATTTTTATTTTCAGTTCATTTATATTATGTTATGTTCTAAATTTCAAAACTGTTTTATTTCCAATTTTGATATTCTACTCAGTATTATTTTTGGTTATTTCAGATACTTGTTTTAAGTTTACAAGTATTTGATTATGTATTGATCTTCTATTTATACAGAAAATGGCCACTGAAAATGTCAGTGTTGAAAATATAGTCACGGCCACTGCTCCTGCGAGTGCGTCGGTGATACCCGTGGTTGTTCCTACTATACCCGTGAATTATGGGGACAAGCCACAAAAGTTTGGCAGTTTAGACTTCAAGATATGGTAATAGAAGATGTTGTTTTATCTCACGACTCTCAATTTGGTAAAAAAATTTCATGAAGATTTACCTACTCTAAAGAAGGACGAGACAGATAGGCAAGTTATTGCCGTTGTGAAAGCATGGAAACATGCCGATTTTTTTTGTCGGAGCTACATTCTCAACGGGTTGAATAACACATTGTATAATGTGTATTGTCCAATTAAAACAGCAAAAGGGCTGTGGGATCCCTAGACAAGTAGTACAAAATGGAAGAAGCCAGAATGAAGAAGTTCGTTGTCGACAAATTCCTAGATTTCAAAATGGTGGATTCCAAGACAGTAATAAGTCAAGTTCAAGATCTCCAGTTAATCCTGCATGAAATTCATACAAAAAGAATGACAATAAGTGAATCATTCCAAATAGTTGCAATTGTTGAAAAATTACCACCGTCTTAGAAATAGTTCAAAAATTATCTTAAGCACAAACGTAAGAAGATGCGGCTTGAGGACTTAATTGTGAAGTTGAGGATCGAGGAAGATAACTGAGTCTCCACAAGAGAACTAAAAATTCCTCCATGGAGTCCAAGGCCAATGTGGTGGAACATGGGCAGAAATCCAACACGAAGAGGAAATTCTCTGCACAAGGTTCCAAAGGCGGTGACACCAAAAAGTTCAAGGGCAAATGCTATGTGTGTGACAAGCCAGGAAACATGGCTAAAGACTGCCGCAAGAAAAAGAGTCAAGAAAACCCTGGCAAGAAGCTAAAAATTGCCCAAGCTAATACGACAGAAGTGGAGAATCTATCATGTGACGTGTCAGATATCAGCCTTTCAGCAGTGATGTCTAAAGTGAACTTGATTGACAATCCAAGAGAGTGGTGGGTAGACACTGGGGTTACTCATCACGTGTGTTCAAACATGAAGATGTTCACAACCTATCAACTGGTGGAGAATGGAGAACAATTCTTTATGGTAAATTCTTCGACTTCTAAGGTTGAAGGCTTGGTGAAGGTGATTCTGAAGATGACGTCTGGAAAGAAACTGACACTGCATGTCCTGAATATTCGGAAGAACTTAGTGTCTGGGTCATTGTTGAGTAAGATGAGTTTCAGGCTTATTTTTGAGTTAGACAAAGTTATCCTCACCAAAAGTGAAATGTTTGTAGGAAAAGGTTATGTGAGTTATGGGCTTTTCATGCTCAATGTAATGACTGTATTTCTTACAAGTAATAAGATAACTACATCTTCTACTTATATATTTGAGTTATCTAATGTGTGACATGGTAGGTAAGGTCATGTTAACTATGATACCTTACGTAGGTTGGTTAACAATAATTATTTGTCTAAATTTCACATCAAATCAAATCATAAATGTAAAATTTGTGTGAAAGTAAAACTTGCTAAATTACCTTTTCATACAATTGAAAGGAGTACCGAATCTCTAGAATTAATTCATAGTGATATTTGTAACTTAGAGTTTTTACAAACTAGAGGTGGTAAAAAATATTTTATTACTTTCATAGATGATTGCACAAGATATTGTTATATTTACTTATTGAGAGGTAAAAATTAGGCATTATCCATATTTATACAGTATAAAAATGAACTTGAGAATTAACTTGGTAAGAAAATAAAAAATTTTCGAAGTGATAGAGGTGGTGACTATAAATCACCTTTTGATAAATTCTGTTCAGAACATGGTATTATACACCAAACTACGGCACCTTATTCACCTCAGTAAAATGGTGTCGCTGAACGGAGAAATCGATCCTTAAAAAAAATGATGAATGCCATGTTGATAAGTTCTGGTTTACCTCAGAACTTGTAGGGAGAAGTTTTGCTTTTCGCGAATTATAGTCTCAACAAGTTGCCCAACAAAAAAACAAATAAAACGCCATATGAATTATGGAAGGGTCGTAAACCTTATTATAAATACTTAAAGGTGTGGGAGTGCTTGGCTAAGGTAGCAGTCCCTATTCTTAAAAGAACAAAAATAGAACCTAAAACTGTTGACTGCATATTTATTGGATATGTGAATAATAGTAGTGCATACCAGTTTCTAATACATAAGTCAAAAATTGAGGATACGTATGTGAATACTATTATTGAATCAAAAAACACGTGATTTTTTAAAAATATTTTTTCGTGTAATTCTACACGAGAATCAAGTCATTATAAAATGGACTTATGACACTGCAACGAGCAGTAGTCAAGACCAATAAAGAAATAAAGATGAACCCAGACGCAGTAAAAGGGTCAAGACTTCAAAATTCTTTGATCTGAATTTTTTAACATATTTGTTAAAAAATGAGCCATAAAGCTTTCAAGAAGCTATGTCCACACCTGAAGCACCTTATTGGAAGGAGGCTGTTAATAGTAAAATTGAATCCATCATGCAAAATCATACTTGGGAGCTGGTGGAACTTCAATCAGGTAATAAACCTTTGAGATATAAATGGATATTCAAGAGAAAAATGAAACAGAGATAGTTCAATAGATCGATATAAAACAAGACTTGCTATCAAAGGATACAAGCAAAATGAAGGAATTGATTATTTTGATACATATTATCTGGTTACAAGGATAACATCAATAAGGATGTTAATTGCTATAGCAATTTTGTATAATCTTGAGATACATCAGATGGATGTTAAAATTATCTTTCTAAATGAAGAATTGAATAAGAAAATATATATAGAACAACCGAAAGGTTTTGTGGTTCCAGAAAAGGAAAGGCAAGTGTGTAAAGCTTGTTAGGTCCTTACACGACCTCAAGCAAACTCTAAAATAATGGCATGAAAAATTTGACAACGTAATAATATCAAATGCATTCAAAATAAATGAATGCGACAAATGTGTCTATTTCAAATACATATAAAAGGGATATGTCGTTGTATGTCTTTACGTTGACGATATGCTTATTATTAGTAGTAATCAAGATATGATTAAAACTACTAAGAGAATGCTAAACAGTAAATTTGATATGAAAGATTTGGATGTTGCAGATGTTATACTAGAAATTAAAATTTTTAGAACATATAAAGGATATGTGTTGTCTCAATTACATTATATTGAGAAGATTCTTAAAAAATTCAAGAAATATGATAATCATCCAGCGAGAACATCTATAGACTTAAATTTTCACTTATCGAAGAATACTGGAGATGGCATATCTCAACTAGAGTATTCCAGGCTTCTTGGCAGCTTCATGTTCGTAACTAATTGTACTCGTCCGGACATTACATATGCTATCAATAAATTGAGCAGTTACACGAGTAAAACATGGATAGATCACTAAACGACTATAGTTAGGGTACTAAGATATTTGAGATGCACCCTTAACTATGGATTGCACTATACGAATACCCAGGCATAGTAGAAGGGTTCTGCAACGCGAATTGGATATCTGATACTAAAGACTCAAAATCTACATATGGATATGTCTTTACTTTGGCTGGTGCAGTAGTGTCTTGAAAATCTTCCAAGCAAGTGTGTATTGCTAGGTCCACAATGGAAACTGAGTTTATTATTTTAGATAAAGCTGAGGAAGAAGCAGGATGGCTTCGCCAATTCCTAGAGGGCATTCCAATGTGGACAAAACTCGTGCTGATAATTTGTATTTACCGCGACAATTAATCAACAATTAGAAAGGCATAGAGTAATATGTATAATAGTAAGTCTCGACATATTCGTCGAAAACATAATACCATAAAATAACTACTCTCTATTGGAGTTATCACAATAGACTATGTAAAGTCGAAGGATAATATCGCGAATCCGCTAACTAAAAGTTTAGCTAGAGAACAAGTTAGTCGATCATCGAGAAAAATGAGTTTAAAGCCTATGACTTAAAGAGTTGTCATAATGGATATCCAACCTAGCTGACTAGAGATCCCAAGATCTAGGTTCAAAGAGACAACTAAGTTGTGAATGACTCAGGAGGATCACATCGGAGGTAATCTCTCCTACCAATTTCTATGATGATACTGTGATACCTACAGCGAGTTTAGGATAAGCTAAGTTTTTAATGATTTTTATATCTTAAAAATTCAAGTGGAGTATTGAAGGATACTCTTATAAGAAATCACCTATGTGAGTGTGAACTGGGCCAATTCAATAGGAATTATAAGGCTAAATTCTCTAGAGCACTCATGAAAACCAAGTTATTCAAGGCCAAAATGAACACAACCATCCGAACCAAACGGTGTCTGAAAAGATCCTGTGTGATTTTTTACTGTCTTGATTTACACAAACGGCTGATCAGTTCAAGATATCATGTTCACTGATTAGCTAGTAAATTCGATAGACTAAAAACAAGGAAAGGTTCAAAGCCATAAGCTACCTATCTCTATGCAGAAGATTTTCGTTTATACTCTCTATTGTGTGTTTGCATTTGCATATGCATTGGTTTTATAGCCATTTCTCATTCATGTGAGGGATTGTTAAAATCAGATTTAATAATCTTATTTTTGGAAAACTTTGGTCCAAAATAAATGTGGAACCCATACGTCATTTGAGTTGGGTCCGAGGTGCTACGCATTCTCCTCCGCGAGGAGATGAACGACGTATATTCATTTGCTCAAATTCGACAAGAGGTGAATAAGAAATCAATGTTTAAATCCATCGCTTGAACATAGGTTTTGTTGGGTTTAATAGAAGTGTGAAACTTCAATCCCACATTGAAAGTTCTTGAGGAACTTAGTGGGTATATATAAGCTAGAGTTGGACTAAGAGGGTAGTCCCTTGGGGGTACCCAATTTTGTGGACGGGAGAGGACTAACCTAACGGTAGATTCGACCCATTTCACAGACACGCGTGCCGTCGCGGCTGTCCGACCGACCGACTGAGTTGAGCCAAGCCGAGCTAGGCTTGGGTTCGGGTTCTGGTCGCGGGTTGTGAGTCGACCTGATCCGAGTAGTTTATATATTTCTGAAAAAAAATTATTTGAATTTTTATTTAAACAAAATTTTTGAAACTCGAATTTAAAATTTGTTACCATTAACCCAACAGGTTAAAAGCTTAACGGTCAAATTTCCAGAATGGAGCGCTCGCGAGACGCTCGCGGAGCGGTCGAGCACCCATGTGCGGAAACAAGACCAGAATAGTGCGCTCGCAGAGCGCTCAAGCGCCAAAAGCCCCTCAAAACTCTAAAATAGGGCTCTCGTAGAGCACTCGTAGAGCACTTGAGCACTGACAACGAAAAGTTGCACCTGTTCAAAACTGGTGCACTAACTGTTTCGAACAGTCACTTTTGAGGTTATAAATATGCATCCATTTTGCACGAATTTGGTATCCAGCATTCCTTCATACACTACATTCATTGTGTATGAATAGTTTAAGAGTCGAAGAGTACAAAACACTTAACGGTTCGAAGGACCCGTAGATTGAAGTGTTTCTTCTTCGGGTGTGATCGTTGTATCATGAGAGATTGATGTTCATGAAACCTATTAGCACCTGTGTGGGGGACGAATCTATATTAAGGAAATAGACCTCGATTTTTTGCTTGATTCTAATTTTTGCAATTGTTCGTAAGAATTTATTTATAGTTTTTTATTTTCAATTTCTGTTTATTTGTTTTAGTACAATATTGGATTTTTTATTTGTTTTCAATCTTTTTTGTTTGCCGAACACATTACTTTGATCCAGAAAGTTTTCCATGAACTAACTCTATTCCCTCTATTTGTAAAATATTTGCAGTAGTGGAGACGGTCATTGTCTTGATTGCAATCAGTTTATAATTAATTTTAAGAAAAAGAAAATAGAGACAAAATGCAATATAATTTTTGTAATGTTTTGATGCTACAATAGTTTTGTTGATGCTGCAATTGTTTAAAATTTGAATTTAATACTATATTTATGTTAACAATTCTATTGATTTTGATTTGGTATAGTATCAAGTAAAATTTCCCCCTTTTTTTATACCTATTTTCCTATAAGACTTTCATTTATGTTTAAAAGGAAATTTCATTTGAGTTAATTCAACTATAATAACTCTGCCAATTCAACTCCATGAATGGTGTTAATTGGAAACACCATTTATGTTCTTTATAAACTTTTTCTATTTATTTATTCTCATTTATTTTTTCCATTAGGCCCATATCTTCTAGAAATAACGTTTAAGCATTTTATTTAAGTATATTTTTTATTTGAGCTAAATCAAGTATACTTCTATACAACTTTGCACCAGTTTGTGGAAAATATATTTTTAAAATAAAATATTTTCAAAAGTATATATTTTTAAAAAGGCCGAGTTATACCAATCAAAACTCAAGTTATAAAGTGATAATGCCTTACAATATAAAGGGAGGTCATATGACAATTTTTGCCACATAAGTTGGAATTATATTTTTGAAAAAAATAATTTCAAGTAAATTTGTGCGGAGATAATACTCTATTGAGTATAATTTTATTAATACTATATATTATTACAATACTTTATAACCTTATTGACATCTAAAGTTCTAATTTATTATTATTTTTTAATTTTTAAAATTTTTAAAACAACTAAATATATGTGTCAAATACCAATTATTTCATCGATCTCCATTAATTATTTTCTTTTTAAATTTAAATTATATGCATTAATTAAGCTCTTACCAAAATAAAAGATTTATTTGATTATTCATATTTCATTTTCTTTCACCTTTTCATTTTTAGCAAGTATATATATATATATATATATATATAAGTATTTCAAATTACTCCTATTTCTCTCTTTCACCCTTAAATCTAATCAAGTTTTTAAAGTGGAATTTTAGTATCAAGTTAATACAATGTTTACCAAAGATCCAATAAACTTGATTTATTATTAACAAATTATAATTTGCTTAACTTATTAACTAATTGAGGATTAGTCATGAGAGAATTAGTCTCACCAGATTTATTTTATTAATTTTAGTCTATTCCTATAAAAAGATAATATATTCCAACTAAAATAGGCTCAAGTAACATGAAATGCAGTAATTAAAGATAATTTGTAAATAAAATATTAATAGGACTAAATTGATTAAAGCATATTAGGGAATAATTCTTGCATCGTTAGTCATAATAGGACTAACCTCAAAAAACATTCTAACTTATTTTGGTGCTATAAAAGAATTAAATAACATATTTTAAATTTTATTTTTTATTCCGTGCATAATACAAGTTAATTGCTAGTATATCGTAGATTATATATTAACAGTTCTTTTAAAAAAATTTATCGCTTACAAAATTTTAAACAATTGCACCCTCTTTTTCATTTTTTAAATTCTCACATCTTCATTTCATTTTTATTGGATCAAAACTTATATGTATGCATGTATGTATATATATATATAGATTTATTTGTCTCTCCCGCTCATGACTTATACCCTATTGCATGCTAATTTAAAGAACCAAAAAAAGAAAAAGAAAAAAATAAAGGAAGGTATGAGAGCCTACCCCTTGTTTAGCTTTCATAGGAGAATTTCCCTTCAGTTTAAACAGCAATCGAAGAAAGATTGCATTAAATAATCCCCGTCCTATCTTAAATGATTGTTTATTCCCTACATAATCCCTATTTACTACTGTCATATTTTAACACAAAATTCATACCTCTATACTCTTTATCTTTTCCTTACTCATTTCTTTAATATTTATAATGCAATATATATACTATGTATAACCCGTGTTTAAAGGTACTCTCAATATAATTTAATTCAATCAAAATTAATTATTCTTTCTAAACACTCTTAACAAAAAAATTAATTATCTTTAAATATCATAAAACTAATTATTAAAAAAATTAAATTTAAAATAAAAAAGATAAAAAAATAATTAATTTTAATTATTAATTTTCTAATTTTTCTCTATCTTTCCATATGCTTAATAAGAAAAAAAACATACATATGTTTCGAATAGGCATAGAGAGTGAATAAGTTTTTTAATTTCTTTCAATCTTTTTATATATTGAGTAAGAAAAAAGTTTTTTCACTTTTGATTTTCTTTCAAATGTCCTAAGATAGGCATAGAGAGAGTAAAGTTTTTAGCTTTTTTTATTTTAAACCGTTAATAATTCTTTTAACATAATTTTAATTATTAAATAAAAAATATGATGTATTAATAAGGCCGCTCTATTTTGTAATATAAATATAATATTTGTATATCATATATATGATTTCAAAAAAATATTTAATGCATTATGCTTGTATTTATAGTATGTTACTATGTATATTATTTATGACGTACAAAAATAAAGTAATTGCTTGATTTATTATAACGAGAAGAAAATTTGCTTCTCCTATCGTTTTTCCCAATTTTCCTTTTTAATTCTTTTTCATACTTTTGTTTTTCTTTCTCACGTTTCTCTAATTAAAGAAAGTAATTTTTGTAAGAGTGAACTTGAAAACTTCAAATCCTCACATTAGTTTTTTTTAAAAATTGTGTTTTTAAAAATATTTTAATATTATCCTATTAGTTATATTTTATTTTTACATTTTAAAAATATTTGAGTAACGCTTCTCAGGATTTTGAGTACTAGTTATCATTTTTCATATTCTCTTGGCTTATCTTTTATTTTAAATTTAAATTTTTTACAAAAATTCTTATTAACTAATTTATCACACCATTTATGGGACTAGTTACTTAGTTACTTTTTTTTGTATCATCTATTTTTTACTAGTTAATAGATAAATAAAGCCCAAAATTTAAACCCTCAGTAATAAGTGGGCAAAGCATCTCATTACTACATGAGCTAACCACCACTTATTTTTATATCAAATTCTCTACATTAGATTTAAAATAATTTTATTAGCTATCCCTTATTTAGGATTTTTTAGAAATATTTACAGAGACTAAAAATATATTTTTAGTTGACTCATTGAATCAAGATTGACTATTCATTTTGTAAAAATTTAATGATTGACTATTTGTAATCTCCTATTTAACTACAAATAATACATTTTTTTGTTGCCTTTTGTAAAATTATCCCATAGTTAATGCAATGTCATTTATATATATCTATACTATGTACTAGTAAAAAGTCCTCAACATGCATAGCTATAGAAAGATTTAGATAACGTAGATATTATTTTGTTAAATCAAGAATATTAGAATTTTTAAAATGTACGCAAAAATCAATTTACAAATTAAAAACAATTACATATCTTCAGAATTATATGAAAGCTAAGTTAATTATATATTTTTTACAAAATAAAACTATAATTAATAAATAATAAAAAATTGCCAATACTCTAAGCATTTTTTTATATTGAGAAATGATATCCCCAGTCCACATTTTTATAAATGCACTCCAATTTAGTCTAATTTGATTATTTATTAAAAAGTTAATATTATATTTATTAATTTTGTTTTTAGTAATTTTTTATCATTTTATATACTTTAAACTCTTCTTATCGAGTCGAATAAAAAAAATATTTTTTTAATCAAAATATAAAAATAAAAATTTTTAAAAAATAAAAAAAAATAAAAAATAAGATAATAAGTTAAATTTTATATTAATTATTTTTTATCTTTAGTTATAAAATTAATTTTTATCAAAAAACTTAACAATTTTAGTTTATACGATTTGAAAAAAATAAAAAAAATAAAACCAAAATAATTTTTTTAAAGAAAATAAATAAATAAATAAATAACAAAAAGAAAATAGTCCAAACAGGACTAATGTTGCTAGCATTCCCCTTCTTCCCTTCTTTCATCCACGGGTCAGATCGGAGTGGTGAGAGACTAGAGAAGCCCAAAGTCGTCTGCCCATCTGTCAATAACGATGGTCGTTCAGAGCGGCAGTTTCTTGACCCAATCGGCAATGCTAACGACGAAGGCTCGCTCGCCGGCGGCCACACTCTATTCCTGGGACCGAATTCCCCGGCGGCGTTTGACGGAGGTTCGTTTCTGTGGGTGGACTAGTGGTGGTAATGGCAGTAGTAATAGTAGTAGAACTTCGGCGGTGCGCGTCTTGGCTTTGGACCGTAACAGCGGTAGTAGCAACGAGGGTAATAAGATAGCTTCGGTGCCGAGCTCCAATTATGTGGTGCCGCTAGACGCGTCCTCCTGTATTACTCGCCCACTCGCCGAGATCCTCCGAGACCTCAACAAGAGGATACCCGATAATATCATAAACACTGATGACGCTTCCAGTACCTTCATTCCCTGGTACGTTCATTCCTTTTCCCCCCTCTTCGATCCCTGATTTCTCTGTGTCTATTTTTTTTTAATAAAAAAAATTCGTACTTCTCGTCTCCAATTTTTGGTTGATCTGATGAAAAATTTGGATAATCCATCTGAATCTGATGATCTATAGGTATCATGCCAACCGTATGTTGAGTTTCTACGCCCCAGGTGCGATTTATCCCCTGATAAGCTCTTGTTTAATTTGAGAACAATATAATATAATATAATATTCACACGACAGTTTTAGCATCTCGCGCTCTCCTTTGTGAGAGTCTAAAAGATCGAGACCGAGAGAGAAGCCTAAAGGTGTAAATTCAGCCTTTACCTTCTATCCTCACATATTGCAATCTGTGCATCTTAAATTCTCTCATAGTAAACCTGAGTGTGTAACTGATCTTCAGGAAGCTATTGTTGAAATGGCCTGGGCCTCGGTTAGACCGTTTTGTAATAGATGTTTTGGTTCTCATTGTTTTTACATGTATTCCAGTTTTGAGATTTCTGTTACCACTTGATATCATTCATCATCATCATCTCACCTTTTAATTTAGGGTTTTATTTGTGCCATGTAGTCTCTGTTGCCACCTTTCTGCAGTTAGTAAGTGATTTTTTTTTTCTTTTTGAAACTGTTTTGTACTGTGAGCATTGAGCAAACTCACCTGAATTGTAATTATGCTCATGGAAATTCAATACCAGGGCTGTCATGATTATGATAATGGCAAATATCCACATTCTTCTGACGTATAGATATTTTGTTTCCAGGTTGGTGTGGAGAAATACGTGATGTTATTTTCTCTGACAATGGAAGTGTGACTGTTGTATACCGTGTCACCGTAAGAGGTTCTGATGGGGAGGTGTGGCTCTTACTTTAATCTGAAGCTATAATATGTCCATTATATTCTCATGATTGGCAAGGCTTACAAACTGAAAAACCTGAAAGACAATTTCTACCATTACATCATAGATCAGTATATATTTTGTAGGATATTAAAGTGGGCCAATTCATTTATTAATTGTGTATATTATATATATTTTTATTGGTAAACAATTGGTTTCGTGTTATGCTAATCTTAGTTAATGCATTGAAGATGCATAAGACACGTTACCCTACTTAGCGATTGTTGATGTTGTTATATGACATATTAAATATCTTGAAAGTAATGTATGTTTTGTGTACATAAAAAATTAGTTTGAACGATTTCATGTGATTTTTGAGTTCAATTAGGAAACGGTATAATGTATTCTTTAACTTGCTTGCTAGGTTTTTAAATTCGAAGTGTAGTCCATGTGAAAATTCTACGGTTCTATATTTATTTTAATTATTGCATTCTGCTGTCATTGCTGAGGTGTGCATACAATTGCTTTGCATTATGCTTACTGGAAAATTTAGAAGTAGGCTGGGTGTCATGGTCTTGAGGCTTGTGGGCAAAACTACGTACAAGCGACACCTATTTGGTGCTTGCTAAGTCCCGCTAGGCAAGTCGGGTTAGTCCCAATGCTTCCAAGCAAGTAGCAAGCAACAAACAATTAATACTGTCCAAATGTCTTTCCCTGATATATCTTTCTAAGCCATTATAAAGTGCCTGGAGGAAACATCATTTCTGCACGAGGAATACAATAACTTTTAGCAGTGATAAGAAAAAAGTTATGAAGCTATCACTACTCTAAAGAACTACATCTACATAATCACATTCAATGTTGGAGAGCTGATCTTGTTTTATGAATTGTCAACAGTGCAACCAGAAATTGTGAATGGATTTCCCAATTCACAATGTTCTTTGTATATTATTGTCTTGGTTTCCTGGACTGAGACTCAACACAGGTAGATACCAAAACAGATGGAGGATAGCACTGCCGAGAAATTTCGAGAATGATAGCAGTTGATTTATTTGTGACTAAGTAAATGTGAGAGTAGGATTTTCCAGGCTTTAAGGTGTTTACCAAGGGCTGTAATTGGGAATGAATAGATGAAATATGGGTCTTTCTAGGAACGTGAATTGTACACACAAATAAGTTACCGACTGGTTTTATTTTTTTATTTTTTATTTTTATTTTCTTATTGTAGTAACCCTGTTTTTGAGCATGGGTTTGAATGTTTAAAAGAGGAGGGGTGCTGGCTTCATGATGTAAGACTTCCATATGTAGAATAGAGACTCACAAGGTCTATAATGAGATTCAACTTTCGAGGTTTCCAAAGTGCAGACAATTTAGAAAAAGAAGTAGAGGATCCCAATTTTACCTCAGGCATCAAACCTGGGTTTATAATTGAATCACACAATCTCTAAAAGCAAAAGCTTCTGAATATTTATTGAATAGAACCTCGTTGAATGTTTAAGATTGCAAAGAAATACGTAGGCTGATGGAAATATCCTACTCTAACTAGACCGGCTGCAGAAGTAACACTTGGAAACTTTGATTTTACGAAGCTTTTTGGACCAAATAGAAGGGCCTTATATGTTAATTTAATGCAACCAGGTGTAAGACCCATGCCCAAAAACTCTAGAACTTAAAAAGTAAAAACATCCTTTAACCCCTCTTATGACAAAACAAATAAATAAAAAACTGAACCACATCAGCAGGTTATTTACATAAAAACATAGAAACGATAAGAGAAGGACGTAGAGCTTTATCATGAAAGGTGATAAGTTGCTACAGGGAAGCATGTGGGAAGCAAAATCTGCGCAACAAGGTTTCCACAACTTCGCCTTAACCCTTTTCATTTTCCACGAATACCAAGAGTAAAGGCATTGCAGTGCGTGTTGATTCCGCAAAATACAACAATTTGGAAAACGAGAAAAACCTCTAAAGTATTATTAATTGCCAAAAATTGTCCCCATAATCATAATACGTTTACAACCTTATTTATAACAAAGTAAACTTAATTCTTGTAGAACAAGAAATTTATTAAAATAGGAAAATAAAATGGACTTAAATCGGGAAACTTAATAATTCCAGTCTACGTACCTCTAAATGTTGTAAGATTCCTAATAACATACTAATTTCAAAGTAACGGAAACTATAAATTAGAATTCATAAAATTAACCAGCATTATTCTCCTCTTCTTGAAAATGTCCTCAAATCTCCATTACTCCAAATCACTTGGCATGTTTGCACTTGATGCAGTCAAATTTAAGAATTGATGTAGTAAAGAGAGAAAATTCTCAAAATTTTGGGTACAATGAACTAATCTCTGAAAATACAACGTCAAAATATCTGAAATTGGAAAAATAAGAATTCCCTAAGACATATTTATAAATAAGTGGACACTTTCCAACAAGTACACACAATGATATGAACATGATGACATAAAATGTGCGGCATTAGGACTCCTCTAGAAAATAACATGTACTCAATTTAGACAATAGTTATTCACAATTGAAAAAAAAAAAAACTGTTTACCGACTGATTTGCACCAATTAATTTTTTTAAATAAGCTAAACGCTGCAAAAAAGCTTAAACTGAACAATCACACAAGCAAAAAATAAAAATAATCACAATCATACACGAGACGACACTTTTTACGTGGAAAACTCCAAACTGGGTAAAAACCACGAGACCACACCGGGTCAAAGAAGTCAAATACTATAAAATCGTTGGTTACAAGAGAATCTTACAAACCGACGTTGTACCCACAACCAAACGTTTGAAAGTCTACTCTTGCCGAATCCACGTACACCAACTCCTGTGCTTGACTGCTGCTAGAACCCACCATTGGATTTCAATGCTGACGGACTCTTCTACCAGATTTCAATACTTGAGAGTCCTCTCAAGCGACTCCACGAATCCATACTGATTGTTGAAGTTTTGATTGACTTGATAATTGGTTTGAATGAGCGGAAGCTAATGAATCATTAAGCTTTTGTAGACTGCCTTGCTTGTGAATATGATAGAATAATAGCAGAGGCTTTCTGGCGGCTAGGTATTCAAAATATAATAATGAGGCGCTTAACATAAGAGAAACCTAATAACCTATTTATAAGAAAAACCAAAAAACCCTAGCTACTGCTGCGTTAAGAGGTTGAATCGTCGAGGACCACTCAATCGGTCTATTCATTGCTCGAGCAGTGAATCCTGCACTGTAGTAAATTTGTTACAGAATATAAGATATCGAGAGGTGTCATAGACCGCTCGAGCGGTTTGTCGGGCGGTCTGATACCGCGGGCTATTTTTTAATATTTTCTGCTCCGTTTGCGTAACTATGCAATATTAAAACTATAACTCCAAAAGAACAAGTGTCAAAATATTAATGAATTAAATAAATAATTTGAATAATCATTTGTCATAGAATTGCCAATTATAAAACGAATATTACCGAAGGCAAAATTCCGAACAAGAACAAAGCAAATACATATAGAAGCATATAGGAATACATATCATGCAGCTTCAGATAAGGACTGCAGCTGTATTTCCGTGATACCATAACCCTCATGCGACATCCCAGCTTTAGTATGAGCTTCCATTTTTATACATCCACTTCATCCATGCTTGTGTGCAAATAAACCACCCATTTGGCATGTCTCTTATAAAGCAATACATTTTCAAAATATGCTGCTACACTTGTTTCGAACGCATCTTCAAGCGCCAAACTATACTAAGAATCATCCTCCATGAAGTGTAGAAACTCCAACTTCGCAACACACCGCAGATTTGCTTGAGAAAAGATTGTACCCAACGGATATTCAAGTTGTCCCAAGAAATCTTTCTCGTCTTTTGACAATAGTCAGTGGGATGACTTGGTGAAAGGAGATGGTTCAGTCACCAATGGCATTATAAACTTGAATATCTTGCACTGGAGGTAATTTGGGAGACAAATCTTGAAGACTATCTACAACCTTCAGTTTTATGAAGTCGTTGGTAGATAGATACCTCTTTCACTCTTAGGAACAAACCTAATGCATAATCATCCTCATTGCTTTCCTCTATAACTTCACCACTATCTTGCTCATGATCATAATAACAAGTGCTCCATCCTCTTTATTATAACCTTCAATCTCCTCACTTGGTTCTTGAAGATTATCCACAACTTTTGGTTCTATGAAGTCGTCGGTAGATGGTGGAGATTCAGAAACATCCTCTTGCACTCTTGGCAACAAATTCAATGCATAGTGATCCTCGTTGCTTTCCTTTATAACCACATCACTATCTTGCTCAAACACATGGAAAGTGTTCATGATCATAATAACATCAGCCTCATCCTCTTTATTATAACCTTCAATCTCCTCACTTGCGGGCTTGTCAAATATAGCAACATCATTATCACAACATTGTTCCATCACCTCCTGAACAAATAATGCATCACTATGCTTCTTAAAAGCTTCCTACAATCATCATCCAATTTGTGCTTTCAGTTCCCGCATTTAGAGCATTTGAACCGGGACAACGGGTTCATCCCATCTTGTTTGTACAACCCCAAAAGAACCACTCTTGCTAGCACTAGTTGAAGAACCAACATTGAAATAACTTTTCATATAGTGGAAAGGTAAGAATTGCTTTATAAGCTTTTATTT
Organism: Heliamphora exappendiculata; assembly: GCA_034768845.1. Taxonomy (NCBI): domain Eukaryota; kingdom Viridiplantae; phylum Streptophyta; class Magnoliopsida; order Ericales; family Sarraceniaceae; genus Heliamphora; species Heliamphora exappendiculata. Next base: position 5,251 of record JAOTRH010250914.1, on the reverse strand, counting down.
CACCTTTTCCTTTTCTCTAATCTTTCTCTTTATCTTTCATTTTTCTAATAACTTGCATTTGCTTCCACCAAGCTAAAGCTATTCCTTTGAGGCATTTAGATACTAACTTCACCTCTTTTTTCTTTTTCTTTTTAATTTCCTTTTCCAGAAACATAATGATACTCAAAACTCCCTTTCAATGGTGTTCAACCAATCAACATGTTCATTCGAATTGGAACTGATTAAGTTTTGGAAAGGTCATCATTGATGTTGGCATCCCATGTGTCTTCAAATCTACCCTTGCTAGAGTCTTACTTTTCTGTATTAAGGATATTTTTGTCATTGTGTCGTATATTCATTTAATACAAATAGGTGACAAGGAGAGGGGACTGATTAAGTTCCTAATACCTTAATTTTCTTTCCTCATCTTCTTTTTTCTCTTTCTCTAAAAACCTTAAAGTTACTTTCTTTACATTTTCACTTAGTATCAGAATTTCGATCCAACCCTAGAACTGTTCTTATTATTTTGAACACAAGGTGACGTAGTAGCGGCGTGCTAACGTCATCTTTCATACGATGATGTCAGCGTGACACCGCTAGCTGTATAGACATTAATGGTTGGCAACTACATGGTTGGATTCGTTTACCTTTTTGAAACCCTAGCTCAGATTTAAAGTCGCGATGCATGCAAAGCCTTGAATCTCCTCGACTTTCTCGAAACCCTAGCTTAGATCTGAAGTTGCGACTAGCCTTCTGTATGTTTTGATCATCCATATCGACCTATCGGTGCCGAATCTACTCTATTAGCGTCGAAACATCATGTTTGTTTTGATTTGTGCTTGATTTGGTGGTATTCATTCAGTTCGATTGCTGTCTCGTTATCTTCCTCAGTCGGTGACCCCTCTGGTTGCAATTTCTGGTTCGCGCGACCTTGGTTCGAGACTTTTTGGTGCATTTTTTGGTTCTTGATCTCCAGTCCAGTTCGCGACCTCAGTCGGCGACCCCTCAGCATCGTTCATCCTTTTTTTTAGCTTGCTTTTAGTTCTTGCTCTGGATCTGGTCTCTGCGCCCTTGTTTCGTGATTATCTTCTTCTGTTTGGTTGACGTTCCGGTTCGTGGTCCAAATCTGGTCGCTTTGGGTTTCTTTAGATCTAGTACAGTTTCTCTTGGATCTCAACATGTGGTTCTTCATAAAGGGTTCACTAGCCATGGCTGAGACAAAATCCTTTGATCTCAAAGATGATGATTTACCATTTTGTAATACTTCTAAACGTTTGAATGGATTGAATTATTTGGCTTGGGCTCATGAGTTTAAAGTCTTTCTAAAAGGAAAAAGACAGTTGAGTTATATTACCGATTTTCTCCCCACAACTGATGATTCTAAACTTGTGGATTTGGAAAGTATAGATTCAGGCGTCATGGGTTGGTTATGGCACAGTTTGGAGCTCCATATACCACTACTGTCGAATTTTGTGATACGTCCAAAAAGATTTGGGATGCACCTGCTGACTCCTTTACCCAGAGTAACGTTTCTCGAGTATATGAACTGTATGAATAAATTTTCAACACCAAGCAATCTGGTAAGCCCCTCGCTAAATATTATAGCAATCTGAAGAGTTTGTGGGATCAACTATTACAACATTGCTCTCTCACTATGGATATAGTGCAACAATGACGCCATTGAGAGGACTTTATAGTGGTCTCTCTTCTTTCTGATTTGGAGTCTGACTTGCGGGGGTTCAAAAATCAGATCCTTTCTAGTGAGACTTTACCTACTGTTGTTAATGCATATTATCGGCTCTTACGTTCGTCCTTAGACCACTCGTCCGCTGTGCCGCACCCTCCTCTTCCTAGTTCCGAGGCTTCCGCTTTGGTCTCCACTGGTGGCAGTCATAGTAACAGTTAGGGTGGTCACAACGGTTGTTTTTCTAGGGGTGGCTCATGTGGTGGTGGCCGTTCCGGTAATTGGGGTGATCGGAAGTGTGATCATTGTGGTGGCACTAATCATATGGAACCATTATGTTGGAAGAAATATGGTAAGTCCAGTTCAGCTCATCATGTCACTAAAGGGACTCCAGTATCCGCAGCCAATTTTCTTCAACATTCTGGATGCATCTTCATCTAGTTCTCATAAAACCCTCACCACCCAGCTTAGTGACTTGGTTCAGACTTTACGCTTTGCGTATCCTTCCACTTCTACTGCTACTTTAGCAAACTTAGGTACCATTGCATGTGTTGCTATTTCTTCTCTCACCTGGGCCATAGATTTAGGTGCCACTTTTTATGTCTGGTAATTCCTACTTGTTTTCTAATTTGGCTCGCACTTACCATCATATTGTCTTAGCTGATGGCTCGTCTTGTCCATTTAATGGGCGGGGTGCACTTTAACCCACCTCATCTTTGTCTTTATTTTCAAGTCTTTTTGTTCATGATTTTCCTTTTAATTTGCTATATGTTAGTCAATTAACTAAAATCTTAAATTATTCTATAACCTTTTCTCTTTCTTGTGTGTTTTTAGGCCTCAAGATTCAGAAGATGATTGGTTCGGAGCATAAGGAAGATGGCCTATACTACCTAGGTACCGCATTACCATCTCATTCCCCTACGTTTGCGTTGAGTGCTTTTGTCTCTCCACTTCAATGGCATCTTCACCTCGGTCATCCCTCATTGGACAAATTGAAGTTAGCTATTCCGTCTATGCCTTCTGTGTCTAATTTAGAATGTGATGCTTGTCAATTTGGCAAGCATCATCGTAGTTTGTTTTCTCGTAGTAGTCATAGTTGTGCGTCTGAGTCTTTTGATGTAGTCTATACGGACATTTGGGGTCCCTCTCGAACTCCTACGGTTAATAGATATTTGTATTTTGTTATTTTTGTCGATGATTTTTCGCGTATGACTTGGCTTTTTCTGATAAAAAATCAATTTGAGTGATCTTATATTCTTACTAAGTTTTATAATGAGATTTTTACACAATTTGGTCAATGTATTAAGGTTCTTTGATCTAATAATTCTTTAGAATACATGCACTATTGTTGCTTTTTCCTGTGATGATCGTGGTATTATTTATTAAATTAGTTGTGCTTATACATCTCAGCAGAACGATATTTCTGAATGTAAGTATCGTCATTTACTGAATGTTACACGTACCTTACTTTTCCACATGCATGTCCCGCAACAATTTTGGGGTGATGCTGCTCTTTCTGCCTATTATCTCATAAATCGCATGTCTTCCATTATCTTTCTTTAAAAGTCTCATTTTTCCCTCTTATACCCCGCTTTTTCTCCCTTTTCTGTTACTCCTCGTGTCTTTGGTTGTGTTGTCTTTGTTCATATACTTGATCCCGGTCTTGACAAGATCTCACCTCGGGCTCATAAATGTGTTTTTCTCATGTGCTCTCGGACTCAAAGGGGGTATATAGGTGTTATCATCTTGAGTCTCGTTGCTACTTTGTTAGTGCAATTGCCACCTTCTTTGAGTCCACTTCTTTTTTTCCCTCCTTTGGTCACGAGTTATCCTCTGACCTTCTTTCTTGTGGTGAGGGTGAGGCAGCGTCTTCGACTTTACCTCTTCCTATTTCGTTGCCCTCGTTTTGTCCCTTGCAGATATATCTCGCAATCGGCGCATTGTTTCTTTTGGGCTAACACCAGCATCTTCTTCGTCGGAGGCCCCTGCTTTGTCCCCTTCCTCTCATGGTGATGACTTACCCATTGCCTTACGTTTAGGTAAATGTACTTGTACTCAACATCCTATTGCTCAGTATATTTGTTATACTTATGTCTTTTCTTGTTTTATTTCCTTTACTACTACCTTGTTTGCTGTTTCTCTTCCCACTTCTCATAAGCAAGCTATGTCTTTATCTAACTCGAAGAAAGCTATGGATGAGGAAATGAATGCCCTTCATCATAATCACACTTGGGAGCTCACACCTCTTCCTCCAGGCAAACAATATGTTGGTTGTCGTTGATTGTATACCATCAAATACCTTCCCGATGGGTCTATTGAATGTCTTAAGGCTCACCTCGTGGCCAAAGGCTACGCCCAAATATATGGCTTTGATTATTTGGAGACATTTTTACTTGTGGCCCGTCTTAATTTTGTTCGCATTCTCCTATGTTGTTGTTAGTCATTGTTGACCTTTATATCAACTTGATATTAACAACGCATTTCTTCACCGTGATCTCTAGGAAGAAGTTTATATGGCTCAACCACCTGGCTATGTTGTGCATGTCAATGAGAATCTTGTTTGCCTCTTACGCAAGGCTTTATATGATGTGAAGCAATCTTCTTTTGCCTGGTTTGATCACTTTAGTTCTGTTGTCTTTGAGTATGGTTTTCGGCGTTTCTCATCCGATCACTCCGACTTTGTTTATCATTCTTTTGTTGGTACTATTGTGTTAATCGTTTATATTGATGACATTATTATTTTCGACGACTCAAATGGTATTGTTGCTTTGAAACAGATTGGGCTAACAGTCGTTCTAATCGGCGGTCGACATCAGGATATTGTATTTTTGTTGGTGGCAATCTTGTCACATGGCACAGTAAAAAGCAGTCTGTGGTAGGTCGTTCGAGTGCTAAAGCTGAGTATCGTACTACGGACTATCGAGAACTCGTACCGGCAGAACCCCGATATATTTAGTCTTGAGATACAAAATATGATATATTAATAATGATAAACTGGTTCAGCCTACCTGCATATATAAAGGGCTACATTAGGGATCTAGGGAGTAATTATGAGTAAGACTTCCAGTGGAACACAGACACCTACGAGCGGTTTCTGCAATTATGGAAAAATGTAACGGTTTTTGCAATTTTCATAAAATACTGAATTACAGTTCATACCACTAAAGAACCATAATTGCACTCTGACCCATAATCTCAAGACCTTGCATTGAGTTTATGTTATTAAATGCTTACCATTTCTCTCCACGTTAAGATTCTCAATATCTGCTAATTAAATTTAATTACTGACAATTTAATTTAATCAGCATCTTGATATTCTTTAAGCCTTTCTGTTTAATTTATTTGATCGCCGGATAATTAAATTCACCTGCATAGTTTGGCCCGGTCAAAACTTATAAGCTTCCTTAAGGCGGTATCGTCAATCCTGATTTTTCGGGACGTAGATTCCGTTAATAATTAATATTTTCCATATAAATAATACCGCTATCTAACTCACCGGGAATATAGACCTATATAAGATCGCACTCTCTAATGAATCAAAATAACGAATATTAAATATACGCAAATTAATAATTATTTCAGGATTAA
>JAOTRH010250805.1:0-40127 GCA_034768845.1 Heliamphora exappendiculata | reverse complement strand
GGGGACATGTTAAATGTGGCTGGTATGCCACCACTTTCCTAAGTGACTGAGGTCACATTTCCTTTTAAGATGTGCTTAGCGTGGCTGGTATGCAGCCACATGTTTCCTGTTCGAGATATTCCAAACATGGCTGGTATGCCACCATATTTCTTAGCAACTAAGGTCGCATTTCTTTTAAGATGTGTTAAATGTGGTTAGTACGCCACCACTTCTTCTCTTCTTATAATGTGTTGAATGTGGCCGATATGCCATCACTTTCCTAAGCGACTAAGATCGCATTTCCAATTAAGATGTGCTAAATGTGGCTGGTATGCCACCGCATCTTTTCTTTTCAAGACGTGTTGAACGTGGCTGGTATGCCACCACTTTCTTGAGTGACTGGCGTTGTATTTCCTTTAAAAATATACTAAACATGGTTAATATGCCACCGCATCTTTTCTTTTCAGGACATGTTGGTTGTGCCTGGTACGCCATCATATTTCTAAGGAACTAAGGTCTCATTTCTATTAAGATGTGTGTGACGTGGTTGGTATGCCATCGAATCTTCTCTCTCTAAAATGTGATAGTAGAAGAACTAGCACGTTTGAGTGGTGGTAGAACCACTAATCTATCATTTTTAAAGATGGTTCTATTCATTACTTAAAATTGATCCCTATTTAGTTCAGTCTTGTTTAAGACCTTAAACCATTTATGATCTCCTCATGACCTTAGACTGACGCTCTAGTCATGTTCAAGACCTAAAATTGATCCCTGATGTCTTCGGTCTATGTTTTGACCTTAAAATCTTGTATTCAATGTGTGTAAGCATCATAATATACATGCTTGCATCATGAGTTATTTGGCATGCATCATGATTAACATGCTTGCATCATATGCATTGCCCCATGAACTACGTTTGGTCTGATCCCTTGTAATGGGGTACGTAGGAAGCTCAATAGAAATTCGAATTCAACCACGCTTTTTCACGGGGGCAACTATAGATACCCCAATTTGACCAAGCTGTATCCTAAGCACCAGTCTCGAGTGTTCTCCAATAATGAAGATATATGAAATCATGTTGAAGGATACCTTTAAGAAACTACAGTATCAAGAACTCGATTCAAAGCCAAGCAAACACCCTACTTCTCTTCGAAAATGAAAGGCCGCGACCTTTGATCTTCACGGTCGCCACATTTTTATGATCCTAGAATAGGCCGCACCCTTTTCATGATACTACACCAGGCAGCGAGTTCTGATCCACACGGTCGCAACCTTTCTTTCATTCTATAACAAGCCACGTCCTTCTTGCCTTTTAAACAGGTGGCAGCATTTCTAAGAATTGATACTCTACCGTATTCAATACTCACCCGATACACTTCCCAACCCTATATCCATTTTTTGTGACCTTACTCATCCCCGAGTCAAGTTCAAGATACTGTTTGCACTTGGAGAACTCTTGGCTTATTATCGACCAATCGATCCTGACTCATGATATTTAAGGAGGTGTTCGCGGGCTGTCAATCATTTCAGATAACTGTAAGATATCATAACACTTCTAAAATCCCAGTATTTCTTCTTTCGGGGTTTGTTATGATTAGGGTTACCGTTTATTTATTTTAATTTTATCTTTTTGTTCATTTATTTATCCATATTAGGCATGCATATTCCTTCTAAGTTATAAAATATAGTAAAATCCTAGTAAATAAAAACATATTTGTAACTTTTGTGAAAATCAACATATTAAGTATTTCCTATTAAATGTAAAATATTGTATTTTTTTGTTTATCTAAACCCATGCACACACTGTACACTAAAAAGTGTCTTTGTAATTTCCAAAATATGGCAGCTGCGACATTTGGTTGCCACGACCGTGAGCATGTTTCGTTTAATATGACAGCCGCTATGTGTAATATCTCGAGAAAAAAAATATAATTATATCAATTAAACAAATTAATAATAAAAATAATTATAATAATAATTACACAATGAATTTTTTATTACGACTGTTAATATACTATTTAATACAAATTAAATACGAAAATTATAATGCTTCAAAATATCTATTTAAAAATAATAATAATAATAAAAATATGTACATATACATGTTTATATATATATATATACATATATAATAATAATATTTATTTAATTATAATGTAAATATAAGTTTAATTGAGAATTAATCAAATTAATAGAGTTGTAACCGGTGGTTTTTTAAACCCAATAAACCTTGCTTAATTGTGCCTCTGTTAGGATTGCCTGCCTTCAGTATATATATAAGTATGCACTAGGATTAGTTGCCTCATGAGGGATCTTAGGGTTAGGAAGAAAAAAGAAGGAAAAAAAGAGAAAGAAGCAGCACCCAAGCGCTGCACCCCCCTCCCCGATACCCAGGCCGCCGGCCATCTTCAGCGCTGACGCCACTGCCGCCCTCGCCATCCGCCGTCACCGGCGAACACGTCGTCGGCCATCCCCCCCCCCCCTCTCTCTCTCTCTCCTTGTCATTGTCTTTCTTCCCTTTCTGCTCTGGGTGTCTTTGGAACAACCACCACTGCCACCGGCACCCCTGGAACCCCCCAATGGCAGCCACACATCTGTACACACACGCCATCCACCTGTTCACCACCATACACCACCATATCACACCGCCACTGCCACCACCGTTTGACACCCTCTAAACCACTCTTTTGATGCCCTAACGCCGCTAATGAACAGCTCTGATCGCCAATAAATTGCTCCAGCAAATCGAAACCAGAAAATTATCATTTTATAAATTTTAAAAAAAAATAATTTTTTGGGTTAACTTTAGAGAACCACAGCCGTCACCTTGGACCTCCATTTGAACCATCGTAAGTTTGGTTAAACTCACCTCACGGCCGCCTACGTGTTGCTGCGAACGGACGTCAAAATCGACGTCCAGATTGTCCAAACGCGCATCCTGAAGTTGGGACGAATTATAAGAACCCAAACTCAAAGATACGAATAGAAAAAAAAAAGAACATCTCAAAAGAAACGAAATCTCGAATATAAGTTTGGTAAGAAGAACCGATCGGACCGTTTAACCTTTTTAAACCCAAGACCCGGGATACAGTGAGAACTACACAAATATATATAAAAACCGTAATATTGTGGTTAAGAACTCAAGGCTATAAGTCCAAGTTGATTAAAAAAAGAGTTAAGCTTGAAAAGTCAAGACATGAACCTATGTGAAAAATACCCAAAAAATTTTCTTACAATTAAGTAAAGAAAATTATTTGATATATATATATAAATATATATATATATATATATATATACACACACTAAAGTGGCTAACCACCTAGGAAAGTGTGCCAAACTTGGTGACCAAGTTTCATGAACCCAAATTAATATAATGTAACAAAAGTTAAGCAAACTAACCTAAGGTTAACCAATCTTCCTAAGTAAGCTACCTCCACTATCATTGTCTATAAAAAGGGACCCAACCCACCTATTCTTCTCTATATTTTGGGCATAGTGAGAGGAGAGAGAGAGAGAGAGAGAGAGAGAGAGAGAAAGGAAATGAAAGAAAAAAAGAGATGAAAGAAGAAGGGAGAGAAAGAACCAAGGAACTTTGGTGAAATCCATGGATGCTAGAGCTAATTCCTTGATCCATATCATCAAAGAGTGATCTATACAATGTAAGTGAGACTCTAACACATCTGGTTTTATACCTATCAACCATCTCTTTCATCATTTAAAAACACCAATCAAAGATTAAGAACCGAACATGAATCGAAAAGGCATTGTGCTGAGATTTTATGTTTGTTTTAGTGTGGCTGTTGTATTTTGAAGTTTTCATAAGATTTTCTAATAGACCCATGGCATGAAAAGGTTCTGGAGTTGTCATAGTTGAGTGTACAAAACATGTATGTAAAGAAAATAGACCAACCAGTGACACACATGTTGTTAGGAGACTAGATCTAAACATGGCTTGCAATTTGAGCTTTTCCACCTCTCTGCCCTGATTTTTGGAAGATCGTAATTAATTTTATAAAAATACTATAAGTGTGTCCTTTATTGTCTATACCTATATTTTTGTGTTATTTTTCATTCAAAATTGGTTTGAACTCATTTGAGTGAGTAGAACTCGAGAAATTGCAATTCTACCAAAGTGTGTCGGTTTCAGACCAATCGATATTGCAGACCTAAAAACTCTAGTTTAAAATGAGATCCGAGCTTTGGTCAAAACATAAAAATTATACATACCATGTTTATCTAGCTACCCACCAAAACGAAGCCCAATCTATTGAGGTTTGATGAGTCAAAACCCCTCTGGATTTCTCTATTTAGGTTTAACCTTTTAAAGACTCTTCTATCATATATTTTTGTATGTTCCAAAACCCCTATGTTTTGTGCACTACTCCAAAAGTGGTCTACATAAATATTGTAGGTAACATATTGAACTACTTACTATCCAAATAGCAGACCTAGTTACCTCGGGAAAGTCCCTCAAACCCTTTTGAAACTCTATGCTCAAAATCGATTCTGCTGAGGGTTTGGTGGCTGACTGAACCTATTTTACAAAATGGCTTATATCTCCAACTTGTTTCAAACAACCATTCCTAGCACACTTCATAAGACTTGTAGGGAACATGTGAATATAAAACTTATCCAAAAATGGGCTCACTTTGAATTGATTTGATGCCCCAAAATCGAGATCAATAGAGACACTTTTCTGGCCAATTTTCTATGCAAATGCTGAACCGTTTTTGTTTGCGTCAAGTTTTTCACCTAGTTGCCTTAGATTTTGACTTTGGTGTTAAACATAAAGGTTGTAGAAAATATTTTAATTAAATTTTCACCAAAAATCATAATCCAACTCGAAGTCTAAATATCTCAAAATACTGTAGTACTTTAAAATTTAATGATTGGAAGAGAGTAATAAATGGTTAAGTTAAATCCTTAAATAAGTGAAGGATTAGAAAAGTGCATAGTACCCCTTAAGCCTAAAAAGAAGGTAACCATAGTCCCTAAAATCAAGAAAACATTCAACGGTCAGAATGGTTTTAGTTTCACATGCTAAAAGGGAAGAATTCCTTGTTAACGGTCGAGTCGTGTTTTGCTTGTTAGGCACAGAGGTTGTAGAACCTAGGGGTCTTGCTTAGCTTGCCGGGGGAGGCTCGGATCATACGCATATAATACAATGTGAGAGTTCTTAGCCATCATCTTGAACTTGAGTTTATGTAAATAATACTTGAAAATGGTTTGAAGCGCATGTTTTGAACTATGACCAGTTTTGATGATCGCACGAATCGGTTGTTTTCAAATATCATGATGTTTTTAATTCAAATGTACTATTCATGATATTTTGAGTAAGCATGATGACATTATAAAAGAAATTGTCAATGCTGTGTTGTTGTTTTCAAAGTGCCAAGTTATAAGAATTTTTAGCCTTTTATATCCCGTTATAAGAGAGGTTATCCAACTATGAATTTTTTATTTGTCCCTATAAGGGAGGTTTTCCGTTAAGCGGAAATTTTTGCCTTTAAGGCTTTTGGGCTGAGTCCTACGTTTTAGCACATACCACTCGTGCTTAGTAGAGAGTGGCTCTCATTCCATCACGTTACTATCCGTGCATTGCAAATTAAGGTTATGGTACCGTCGAAACTCCCGGTCGTGAGTTTGACGATTACTTGGACACTGTTGGGGTTTAGGTTTAGTTTTTATAAAGTGGTTATTCATTTTTAAATTGTAACGGTTGAACCAGGAACATATTTTCTGTTTGTAGTACTGAGAAAGTTCTGTATAATCTATGATGTTTTCATGTTCAAACAAACGCATCAGTTTCTATGTTTTCGTAAAAAATGTGATGAACTGTTTTTAGAAAGAGTTTTTCAGTTATCCTTAATTAAGTAACTATCTTTTCTGTTCATGATAATGCTAAGTGCACTGTCGTGTAACCTCTGTGGTTGCCAATACCAAGAACGGCTAGGAGTTGGTCCACCACAAGCGTCTTCTAGTAGCTTTTGATATGATGTTGGGAATCGTTTTAGTCTAGTTTTCTTTTGTTTAGTTTTTAGTTTTGGCAGAGTTTCGTGTATAAGACTTGAAGGTTTTTTTAATGTTTTAAAAGTAATATATGCATTTGGAATTGTGAATTTCTAGTGACTCATGTTTACCCCTAGTGACATTAAGGTTTGTAATTGCTTAGAAGTTCTTATTGATCTCTTAATATCATTATCTTTTATCTTTCTTTTTAGTCGCCGGTCTGCGATAGAATCACATCCTTCAGTACATGTTTCGTTCCTTGTGGAAGCGGGTATTACACCAACAAATCAAGGACCGCCGCACATCCACGCTGTGCATGCATGGCCGTTGCATGCACTGTCCGTGCACATTAGATGCCACTGTGTGGCATATGTACAATTGTATTAGGGCCTTGTTTGTTTGTTTGTTTGATATTCCTTTTGTTTTCTTTATAAGACTCTTTTATGTTTTAATTAAAGGAATAAAAATAAAATTTAATAACATAGTTATGAAGGTTTTTATTAACTGTACTTAAATTTTATGTTATCCCTCCTTTTTATCTACTCTGGCCGGAACGGAGAGCGTACTGCGCCTAAAAGGACAGCACGTTTGTGCTGCGCCTTGTTTGACGTATTTTGTGAACAATTTTTTATAATCTAATCTGTTCATTACATAGAACTCGTCGAGTTTGAAATTTATTAAAAATTATGATTCATCCGATATCTGTAACTAAGTGATTGAATAACATTTATTTAATAATATTTTTTTAAAATTATAATTTTTTATTTATTTATTTATTTATAAAACAATGTTAGGATATCTTATTCAATCATTTAGTTACAGATATCGTATGAATTTAAATTTTTACATAAATAACAAATTTAAATAATTCTACATAATAAATAAATTAAATCATAAAAAAAATTTAAAAAACATGCCAAATAAAGCAGCACGCTCTCCATGTCTCCTAAGGCCATGTGGTAGATACGTCACATGACAAAACCATTAGCGCCATACGTGCAAGATTTATTCCTAAGGTTTACGCGCCGGAATAGATATACGTGGCATATGCGCCTCTCCTGGTCAAACTCCATTCAGATCAGAAGGGCAAGAGAAGCATCTTATTTTGATTAAATCCATGGAGTGGTCAGGCAAGATGTTAAATTCTCTGATCAAACTCGTACAACTAACTGCACTGGATTTATTACGAATTGGGTTTCATATGCTGTTCTGGACCTTGTTATCAATACCCATCAACGGTCCCCATAAAAATAAAAAATAAAAATAAATCAAATGAAAAAATATAGTTATTTTCGTTGTTTCATTATCCTAGATGAAAGAAAAGAGAGAAAAATATTTTATGTTAAATGGTTTTAGAATGAATAAAAATTGGAGAATTTTCAACTTTAAATAGGCCGTTATTCAAAAAAATTATTATCATTTTATTAGTGTTTTAAAATAAAAGAGAATTATTATTATTCGTTACAAGTTTAAATAGATCATTATTACAAAAAAAAATTATTATTATTTAATCAGTGTTTTAAAACAAAAAGAGAATTATTACTGTTGTTACAAGTTTAAAGAGGTCGCTCTTATTAACCTATTCATTATATATATTAATTGTTACAAAATTATTATTAACATATATATTTAATACCATAATGGCCATATAAATAAATTAATTTTATTTTTTTTATATTTTCTCCTATAGATACCTAATAATTCTAAAGAATTAGAGAATGAGAAGAGAGAAAAAAAAGGTGAAATATGAGAGAAATGAAAAGTATTTTAGAGAAGTGTTTTATGATAGTATTTTATTAATTTATTATATTTTTGTAGAAAATATCAGCTTGTAACTCATTCATATCCTACCAGTTGACGTGTGCACTGAAGGAGGAAACTTGTAAGGACTTGAATTGTATTTTGGAACTGATATATTTTGTTTTGAACCTTCATGTGCCGAGTAATATCAGTTTTAAGATAATAATTATACATTTTATAATCTCGCAGATAACATATTTATTTATTTTAATTATTTTTGTATTTTATTATTTTTAATATCTTAAACTTTAATAATATTTTATTTCTAAAAACTAAAATTTTATAAGTTTTATTATAACAATCTAAACCTGGAATGTTATACAAGAGTACATTTGTTTTATTGAATAAATTTTGTGTAAATATTGATTATTTATTATTCTTAAAAAGTTATTGCAAACATATGTATACATATATTGTCTATGTATACATATTTATTTTTCTAAAATTTTGGATTGAATTGTCGTTTCTTTGCTCACTTCAGTTACTAATGATGGGTTATAATTACTGCATGTAATGAGTATTCCTTTTATCTTCTCAGGCCTGTCCCACTTACTCTCAAGCTTTGTATGGACTGTGGCCAACTACTTTTGACCCTGATTCCGAGGATGGTTCAACTGCCTGACAGCGGCAGTGTTAGTCCTAGATACACGGGCTGTAAGTTCAGATGATTATATCTTGAGGTGTCACGTCTCAAAATACAGGGTCACGTAAAAGCCCCCCGAACCACCATTTTTGAAAATAAGATTTTATTTGCTGAACACTTAACCAACACCAAAATATACTATTTGGAATAAAAAAGGTTACCTAAGATTCTTCTTTCTAAACAACATACATTTTGTTCTATATATGCATAGTATATCCCTTCAAAGCTTACAAAACATGCCTCCATGAACAGACAAAACATGTGAGAGTACATGATTCCAAAACAAGACAAAATAAAAAAAAAAATTTAAACAAAAGTCTTCTGGCTCCGGGGCTCCACTAGATCAACACCCATGATCACTGTCACCTAAAAAAGGTTTTCACAAATTTCATACCGTGAGTCGAAACCCAATAGAAAACAGACTAGCATGAATTTAAAAGCAAAACACGCTAACGCAAATAATATGAATATTCTAACTCACACGAGCCTAAAAAAGAGAACAATTTTATTTCTCAAAAATCATAAGTTTTCTTGTCGCCTCACGACATCTAATAATGCCCGACAATAAAGTAAGCATATACAACAAATTCATATGCATGTCGTACTCTTTCACAGTCTTTCATTGTGGAATAATACTAACCCAATCATCAAGCTATTCGGGGTCTTTCACCGCGGGACAATCACTTGGCATAATATGCAATTTTTCGTATGATTCAACAGATAAAAGTACGCATACAGTCATGTACTAAATATCCACATACATACCATCGTATCGTTCACATAATCATAGAAATGAACTCACATCTCAACTAAACAATTAAAATTCAAGCTCAACTCCAAGGGTTAGTTCTAAACTTCTAAAATACAATTTTCAAGACTTTAAATAGACCCCTCCGTTTTCAAACTACCTTTTAGAAAATCACGAACATCCACACGTCTATCAACATGTAATAAACTATAAAAACACTTTAAAAACTATTTTATCTAATCAGACATGGTTTAAACACCTAAAATCACTTTTCATGCATTTTAAAATGATAAAAATGCATAATATTGCACTTAGCACTCCTTTAAGACATGAGTCAAAACTTGACGCCTCGAAAATCGAACTTCGTCGAAATGAGATTCCGTCCGGATGGACACTAAACCCACGGTGTGGATAGTAAGGATCCGCTATTCGATCGCTAAAAACCAAACCCAAGCCATCTGATAAGCTAGAGAGAATATGGAGGTTTTATGTGTAAAAGAGGAAACTTAGGGAAGAAGAAAGAAAATTGCAAATATCTTTCAAGAGTCTAATATTTATAGGCCACGCCAAAATAGGAGTTCAGTCGACTGAACCTCCCTCTTCTGTTGACTGAAGAAAGCTAATGGAGTCTCAAAAAAACTCCACTGACTCAGTCTAGTCGACTGACTTGTCCAACTAAGTCGACTGAACCAACACACTGCCCATCCAGTCGATTGACCATCCCTCCTCCGTCGACTGGGTTACGGAGAAAAGAAACCCTAACGCCAGCGGGGGAAAAAGATCACAATCCCAAAACAAACCAACCAAACTAGCCTTTTCAAAACCCACGGACATACACGAGTCTGACAAGCTCGAAAAGAAACCGTAAAAACACTTTTCGTCCAACCAAACGCAACCAAAAATGTTTAAGGACAAAAACAACTTATCATGCATTTAACGATAAAAATACATATAACATATGCTGTTTTAAGACAATGAAACAAAAACTAACACATCGAATATACAAGATAATATCAAAAGAAATTGGGTCTCAAATGAGGTCTGTGCCGCTCTGCCCTTACTAGCCGAGTTACTCACTTGCCTGAGCTTGAGTAGCCAATCTAATTGAGCTTGATCCACCTTAACGCTCGGTTGCTTTAGATGTTGAGCAAGCTGCTTACTTCTTGACGTGATTGCCACGTCGGCTAGTTGATTATCCGACCTTCCTCATTAATTATATATAATGTTAGTTTGATACTTCTTACTATCGTGTAGTCATCAAACACTTGACAAGGAGCGGTCCACCACTTCATATTTTAAGCAACAAACAACAATAAAGACGAAGCTCACCAATTTATTAATTATAAGATTTTGTGATGTAAATTGCAAGAAAATTAAATAATTTCATCTATTGCATGATTTGGCTCAATACTTTTATAGAAAATATTGTTCCAGTTTCGAGTAATTCAAAACCTTTTATGATTCAGCTCACAGATTAAATTCCAAGAGAATCATAGTTCTCATTTTTTGGGTGAATTAAACAAACGGTTCTCTAATTTCCATACATTCGTATTCTACTATTAATTAAGGTGTTTGATAAGATTTATCTCATGTAACTTATTTTTATTTTTAGTGAATTTACTTCCGCTTCAATTAATTTTTTTATTTTTTAAATTTCACTTGATACAAGGAATTAAAAATTAAAAAATTTTGGATCAAAGAATAAAAATATTTCAAAAATGATAAATAAAATTATTCAGTCAAAAAGAACTTGCTTCTTTAGTAAAAATATTTTGACATTAATTGGTAAAAAAACTTTTACTTTTAGACTCCTCAGGATGTGAGGAATTGAAAAAATAAAAAAATTAGACAAAATACAAAATTATTATTTTTCTTAAAATAAGCTTCTATTTGCGAGAAGCTTTGACAAATACCATATATGTATTATACATTAAAGAAAAACTAAAATATTAATTATTTTCCTTTACTTCTTCTCTTTTTATTTTTATTTATTTTTATTTTTAATTAGCTTTTTTTAACATTTGATCAAAAAAACTTAGTCTTCCGGCTCCTCTTGTTCAGAAAAACTGAAAAATAACCTTTTCTTGTCAAAAGATTAAAAAACAATCTAAAAAAAAGAAAAACAAGCAAAATGAAATGTTAAAAAACTTCACATTTTCGGTTTCACTTATTGAGACAAACTAGAGAAATAATTTTTTTATCACATGATCATAAAGAAAATAAGAAAAAATTAAAAAAAACACTTAAGAAAAAGCCAAATGACCAAAATTTTAGCCCAAAACAAGCCTTAAAATCGTGATTCAAAATCAAAATTAAACCATTTTTATTAGTCTAAATCAACACGATTCGATTCGATTCAATTCAATTCTATAATGCATACTATATGATTTCGATTTTTGAAAATTTAAAATTATTTAAAATGACCTAATTTATTTTGCTCAAAATCAAATTAAATTAAACAAAAAACGCACTAAATTAGAAATATTATGATGAGCGGCCAGATGTGATGTGGTGAGGGGTCAATTTTCAATTGACACGGAGAGTTTACCTGCTTGGATTCAGGAATATTTGTCGTCAATTTCCAGCTGCCTCTCTTTTGACGCATTCAATCAAATAATGAGTGTCTGATTGGCTATTTAGGTTAGAATTTGAAATTTGGCTATTTTATTAATAATTTTATATATAGATGTACTTGGCAATTGGCAATTATTTAAAGGAGATTAAGAAACCTCCCCCCAACTAAATACCCGGAGACTATTATAAACCCACGAGAGGAATAGTTTAGTTAGTCTCGGATCTATTTTTATCATTTTTGTATACAAAAAAAATTAATTCAATTAAAATCATGTCAAACTAGACAACTAATTATTTATTGAGAAGTTATCATACTCTCAATCAAATATCTTTCAGTACAAAAAATACTACACTAATAATTTGAACACTAATACTATAGATTCTAATAATCTAAATGCACTAACAATCCCATAAATATAGTCCTTTAATCAAACAAACTCTTCAGATGAGTCCTTAAAATTCAAGATTTGATTATTTGATCATGGAGATTTGGAGATTGATGAAAAATCAAATTGTTTTCAAAAGCTTTTTGAACTACCATTGACTGGCACAATGTGGGGTGTTTGAAATTACTGAAACAAATAGTTTATAGATCGTAGTTTTTAGTAAAAATTATGAGTATTTAATAAATATATTATGATTAGTGTCTTGGGTCAAAATTCTTCTTAGAAAGAAGTTTGGAGGCTTGGGAGTGGCAAATTTGAGAACCAGAAATAAGACACTATTGACAAAATGGTGGTGGAGATATAACTCTGAGAAAGGCAGCTTATGGAAGAAAGTCGTATGCTCAAAATAGAAGGGCTAGATCGCAGATTGGTTTCCTAAACCTCTTATAAGAAAGAGTGGCTCCCCTGTTTGGAGGGGCATTTTGGAGATTGGATTCAACGATGGAAGCCTCAAAAAAGTGCTCCTTGGCAACCGTTGTTTAAAGGTAGGGTCAGGTTCTTCAATTCAATTTTGGAATGATAGATGGATTGGTAATGAGACACTCGAGGGAAAATTTCCAATCATATTTACCATATCAACACAGAAAGAGGAGTCAGTAGCATCACTAAGGTTGCTCTATCCAAGTAAAATTCTTGGAATCTCCAATTTCGTATAGCCCTGTTTGAATGGGAAAAGGATCAGCTAAACCAACTCCTTGAGATATTGAGGAACTTCTCAGTTGCCACAGATCACGTGGATAGGGTTACATGGAGGGCTGATAGCAGTGGGCTATTCTCTGTCAGGTCATTTTCAAAAGCTTGTGACTTTACAATGGGGTTATCCCCTTCCTTCGAGAGATGTTATTGGATCTCTTTCATCCCCACTAAAGTTCAAATGCATGCTTGGTTAGGTCTCATTGGCAGATTACCAACTACAGATTTTCTCTTTAGATGGAACATCCGCCTCCCTTCAGCCTCTGCAACTTGTGTCTTTTGTGATGTTCATATAGAATCCATCAACCATATGTACATTACTTGCTCAAAATCTTGGCTGTTCTAGGGTAAAATTCTACAATGGTGGGACATTAAATGGGCTTATCCAAAAAATTTAGTTGACCTGTTCAGTTGATGTGGTTCGGTGCATGAAGCTTCAGAAGCCTATCAGAGTCTTTTAACATCTTTGGAGCTCTGTTCTGCTTCCTTTTGTTTTCCTTATTTTGCTTGTTGGGTTTGCTTCTTGCTAACTTCTTTTTCATTGTTTTGTTTCTCCGTTTTTGCTTTTGCTTCCGCTTGTGTCGCCTGTGCGTGCCTCTTCCCTCGTATCAGGGTAGATGCCCCTCAGGCCTCCCCTCTGTCATATATTATACCTCTCTTCCTTTTGTTTTTTTTGAACAGCCAAATCGAAATATATTACTCATAAGAAAAATATCACATGCTCAAACCGCTCCCCCTATGCCTAGTAGTTGGTGAGGCATCAACAAATGACAAGGAGACGGCAAGAAAAGGCTAAGCTTTTTGAAAAGCTTAGAAATATCAGAAGCACCTCCCAAAAAGGCATAACATGAAACTGATACGTCACCCTAACACTTATTGATGCCATTTCCACACCCAATAGCTACTGACCAGAACTCCCAACATGGCACATAGTATCAGAATTGGCCAGGCAGCACAACAGAAATAAACTTTAACTTACTCATAATGGCAGCAAAGCATTAGAGCTCAGCATAACACTCAGCATTGCAGTCGACAGAGCACTGCTGATAAAAAAATATATGTTAGTTTGTAACTAAAAAAAAAAAAAAAAGTAGTGATAATTTGTAGCACAAGTTGTAAGTATTTAGAAAAGATCATAACTTATTCTTAAAATTAGTACTACAAAACTAAAAACTAACCCAAGAAGCTTAGTCAAGCACCCCTTTACTTTGGCAACTATCTCAAAAGTTTTTTTTTTTTTGTATTTTTAATTAAAAAGCTTGATTGAGTTAAAGTAAATTAATTGGTAAACTAAGCAAGTTTGTCTTTTAAAAAATTTTAGTTAATTAGATAAAAAGTTAAATTTTTTTGCTTTTTATTTAAATCAGATAGCTATTACCCTTCTATACAGTGATTATAACAAGTACATATTTGGTATTAATAGTAAATAAATTAATAACCATAAGTAAATAAATCAGTCATGGTCAATTTCAGATCTGCCATTGGTGATAATAAATCTGCCTGATCTACCCTTCCGAGTCTCCTTCTCAGAGATCTAGCCCAAATGCGTGTAGATTCTTTCTTATGTGAAGCTAAATTCTCAAATATCTGAGCTGAAATGATCGTAAAGGCAGCAGAACCCATAAGCCGGGGTCTCATCACGGGATGACTCATTCTCGATAGAAAGAACCAGAAAAGAAAACTAACCTAGGAAGGATGAAAGCTATACAAACAAAAACAATCAGAAAAAGAAAATTACATAATCTTAAGAAGATTTCTTGATCCTAATGGAAAAGTTCTAAGAAAGTATATGCAACAGAAAAAGGCTAGTAAGTTTGCATTCAGTGTACCTTCTGAATAGAGTCAAGAATATATTTCTCATGGCAACTAATAGTATAAGGCACTGGTTAAAGGTACGCAATAACTCTTTGTGTAAACTAAAATATGTTTTTTTTTCGATTCACATTTCGGACCATTTAATTTTAATCCCTAAACTGAAAACTTTTGGGATTACAATGTTTGTGGTCCTCAACTTTACTCGTCTCCATTTTGCTTTTCATCTTTTTGAATTTCGTATTCCTCCACTCCATTATGATGTTTGTGTTTTGTTCATTTTATTGGTTTGTCAGATTAGATAATAGATGGATGCTGATAAGATAGATACTGCAAATAATGATGGCAACATTGCGGATGGTAGTGGTATTACAGGCCTGCAATCATCTGAACATGAGGTAAGAGACAAATCTAATTCCACTTCAAAAGGTAGAAAGAGATCTATGGTTTGCAAGCACTTTACGAAGAAAAAAATTCAAGAGGGGGATAAACCTAAACCTTGTTGTAATTATTGTGGGGCTAAGTATGCTTGTCATGTTAGGATTGTATACTAAAATTACAGTTTTTGGTTTTAGTATTTAATTTTTTTTAAATAAAATTACTTTTTTCATTCTATGAAAATTTTAATGAGCAATGTATATATTTTATTATTTATTTGATGTACTACATAGATGTCTTTTATTTTACATAATATTTAATTCAGTGTGTAGAGTTTGACTTGCACACAGAAGACCAGATTAAAAGTTCTTGTGGAATATAAACTTTTGGTTCACAGTTTAGATGTAATTGGACAAACCATCGGTATGACTGTAGCACAGAGTTTTAATAAACCTGTCTTAGTTACGAGAAATGGATAATAGTATCGTCTATTGTTCCGACTCATTATACTAGTACACGTTGTGTGTATTGAATAGGACCACGTTAGGATAATTAATTTTATAGTGATTATATAAATTAATTCACACCCCATAATTATTACGAGTGCTTATACTCTTAATCCTAAAATAATTAATTATTTACGTATATTTAATATTAATTATTTTGATTCATTAAATGGTGCAATCTTCTTTGGGTCTATAATCCTGGTGAGTTGGATAACGATATTGATTATATTGTGAATATTAATTATTGATGGAATCTACGTCCCGAAAGATCATGATTGATAATACTCCCTTAAAGAAGTTTATAAGTTTTGACTGAGTCAAATCCTGCACATGTAAATTTAATTATTCGGTAGTCAAATAAGTTAAGCGGAATGTCTTAAGGAATTTATTTAAGAAGCTGATTAAATATAATTGTCGATAATTTAATTTAATCAGCGAGTATCGAAAATCTTAACGTGGGGAGAATAAATAAATATTTAATAACAGGAGTTCAAATATTCAATTTTAAAAATATGACTCGGAGTGCAATTATAATTTTTTAGTAAAATGAATTATAATTAATATTTTTATGAAATTGCTTCTGGGTTGAGGTGAATTTTCATAATTATATTGGGAGCCTAAGTAATATTTACTCCACAGGTTCCTGTTGTAGCCTATTTATATGCGGTTATAAAACCTGGCGCCATAATTCATATTATTCAGTCAGTGATTAGGTAACTAGGGTTTCCACGTTATTTGAAAATCCTAAGCCTAATCAAGAAGGTTTTGAAGAACATGATATATCAAAATCCACATTTTGTTCGTGTTTAGCATTCGGGAATACAACAGAAGATTTGTATCGGAGATTTGACTAGAAGTCAAAAACCGTGGTGAATCGTTAACTGAAAATTATTGCAGCAACTGAAATCATCAAACCAGATTTCGAAATATATAATCCTAAAACTAACTTTGAGAGTATTATCGAATTTTATTTTATTTGTTCTATATCAAAAAATTTTAATCTAGAGCCAATTTTGGCGTTTGCCTGTCCGGATATTTTTTAACTAAAATCATAAGTACAATCTTAGGATCTTGGTCGTTTTCCCCAACAATTCGAAATCCAATGAGACTACATCTATGTTGACTCATCTGTAATCTCAATGTAAAAAATACTCTTTTAGTTTAAGGAATCAAGATAAGAGACAAACAACTTTAGATTTTAAACTAAAAAATGAACAAGGAGAGAGTGATGGTGGACAACTTATATCTAGGACTTTTAGTGCAGAAGCGTGTAGAAAAGCCCTTGCATAAATGATTATAATCGATGAGTTACCCTTTAAATTCATAGAATGCCAGGGGTTTAAACAATTTATGCTTGTTGTGCAATCGAAATAGCTAAAAGTGACATGTTGTACTACTGTTGCAAAAGATTGTTTGCTTCTGTATAAAAATGAGAAGAAATTGTTGAAGAAAGTGTTAGCGTCAAGAGGTCGAATTTGCCTTACGATGGATACGTGGACATCCATTCAGAATTTAAATTACACGTGTCTCACTAAACACTACGTTGACAGTGATTGGAGACTTCAAAAAAAGATTCTTAATTTTTGCTTAGTTTCCAACCACAAAGGTGAGACTCTTGGTAAGGCAATTGAGTTGTGTTTGCTTGACTGGGGCATTGACAAATTCTTGACAATCACTCTTGACAATGCTAGTTCAAATAATGTGGCAATTCAGTATCTGAAGAGGAAAACCAAATGTAACACCCCAACCCTTCATCTGGCAACGATTTTGTCCGTGTTGGAAAAAGCACTCACGATTTTGTTTTTCCTAGGGAGTCACCCATTCTTGCATTGCTCCTGCCCAAGCACACTTAACTGCGAAGTTCTACTAAGGTTTTTACCACCCGAGAAAGGCCTCGTTGTTGTATAAGGGTCCAAGGTTTTTCTTTTATAGTCTAGGAACTCCCTCTTCTTTTCTGATGTGGGATAACAAGATATCACAATCTACCCCCTTTAGGGCTGTATGTCCCCGTGCAGTAGCTTGCCAACTCCAGTAGCCTGCTAGTCCTTATTGACCCGCCCACACACTAGCCCGTCCATTTGACACGCGAGACGACAAGGACCCACACTCGAAGGTAAGGAGAATCGGCTCTGATACCATTTATAACACTCCGACCCTTCCCATGGCAATGATATTGTCCGCTTTGGGCAAAAGCCCTCACAGTTTTGTTCTTTCTAGGGGATCACTTATCCTTGCATTGCTCCTGCCCAAGCACGCTTAACTGCGGAGTTCTACTAGAGTCTCTACCACCCGAAAAAAGGTCTCGTTGTTGTATAAGGGTCGAAGGTTTTTCATTTTTAGCCTATGAACTTCCTATCCCTTTCTGATGTGGGATACTAAGATATCCCACCAAAAATACGAAGAAAATCGTGTTAGAGCATGAATTTCTGCACATGAGGGGTTGTGTACACATTTTAAATCTGGCCGTTTGTGATAGGTTAAAAAAAATTAATGAGTCCATTGTTAGAGTGCAAAATGCAGTGAGATATGTGAAATACTCACCATCTAGGTTGGCAAAATTTAAGTTATGCATTGAGAAAGAAGGCATTCAATATAAGGGTTAAGTCCAACTAGATGTGCCAACTAGATGGAATTCAACATACTTTATGTTGGAGAGGGCAACACAATTCCAAGTAGCTTTTGACCGGTTAGAGGAGGAGGACATGAATTTTCTAATTAGAGAGGATGACGGTGAGGATGGGAACGAGAATGGAAAAGAGAAAGGGGGAAGGAAGATCATTGGGTCACCAGATGAAAGGGATTGGGATAAAGTTTAAAACTTTTTTACAATGCAACCGTACGCTTTTCAAGGACTTTGTTTGTTACTTCAAATTCATATTTTATGGAGATCATGTTAATCCAAAGTTTAATTAGCAAATTGTGTGCAAATGAGAATCTAGTTTTGAAATCAATGGCAGAGAACATGAAAGCAAAGTTTGAGACATATTGGGGAAATTTTGAAAGGATAAACATGCTGTTTGTTGCGGTGGTGCATGATCCACGCTACAAATTGAAGTACGTTAAATGGTGCTTTGAAAAAGCACATGGTGGTTATGCGGTAAATGAAGAAGTGAAAAGTTGAGTGAGGGTTTGGATAAATTATTTGGGTGGTATGTTGCTAATGATTTAAATACTAGTGTGCTATCTCAAAGTGTAAGTTAATCGTATGAAGTTGTAAAGGTAGAAAATGAGGAGCAAGATGTTCGGGCTATGTTTGCCTCTCAATTTAAGAGGCACTTAGAGGAAGAAGATGATTTGAATAGCATCTGAGGGTTGGATAGATTCTTGACAAAGGGTTGTGTGGAAGATTTGACAAAGTTTGATGTGTTAGGTTGGTGGAAGACGAATTCACATAAATATCGCATTTTATCCCAAATAGCACAAAATGTCCTAATAATTCTAGTCTCAACAGTCACATCAGAATTTTCTTTTAGCACTGGGGGCCGTATTCTTGAGCCCTTACCAGAGTTCTTTGTCTCCAAATACGGTGGAGGCCCTCATATGCACATAAAATTGGTTGTGTTCTCCATCAACTCCAATTTCCCTTCGAAATGCTATGGATGATGCTATGGATGAGGCCTAGGAATATGAAAAATTAGATTCAGGTAACTTGTCAAGTACTACAATTTATTTTCATTGGTTATATTTCTATTTTCTACTTGTTATGTTTTGTATTTTGCAATTTTGTAGAAGTTGTGGAGGGAAAGTTCTTCGGAAGCTCAATGTATGGTAATTGATGACTAATATAAACAAGGTTAAGGACTTGAATTTCTAAACTTCTTTGATTTGATAATCAATAGGCAATTAAAAATTTACCCAAGTTGTTATTTGAAATTTCAGACTTCAGAGGGCTGAACAAGAGTTGAACAAGGAATGGATTTTGATATGCTGGAACTGGGAAAGGCTCAATGGAGCTATTGATGCTTTTGTGATTTCATGCATTTTATATTTTGACTCCACAGATTTGAATCTTTTGATGTTGGTGCTTTTGTGATTTTTTTGGGCTACGTAAATTTCTTTTTATTAGCAGTGTATTTTGCCATTTTATATTGCAATGCTTTTATGATCATTCAATCATTTGAGTTAGCAGTGTTTTGTTTTGGGTCTACTTGAAGTTCTCTTCTTGATTCTCCATTTTTGAATCAGCTTTAAAAACCAATCTTACTTGTAATTGTATTTGGTTCTTTTGCTGTATTATTGGAGCAGTTTTCTGCTAACTCTTTTGTATCCTTTGATCTATTAAATTATTAATGAAGTTCTTTTATTGTCAAAATTTTCTTATGTGGAGCAATGTATAGAGAAATAATTTATAGTCAGACTAGGCAATTCTTTGCAGCAGATTCATTCTACTGAAATGTACATGTATTGATGGCTTTGTTTTTTGATCTGGAGTGTTTTGGTCTACTTTTTAATTGGAGGAGCAGCTGTCGTTTGCTGATAGGTCCAGATGCACCATTTGCCTTTGAAAGCAAATTGAGAGGCAGCAAAACAAAGCTGGTCTGGAACCGAATGTCCCACCGATCACCGAACCGAACTAATAAATACATGGTTGGCTCAATTTATCAGTTCCAACATTCGAGTTCGGCGTGCCAAATTGCAAAATTGATCCATCGGTTCGGTGGGATTTCATCCCCTAGGACCGATCGAACCGAATGTCCCACCGATCACCAAATTGATCTAATGCATACACGGTCGGCTCAGTTTGTCAGTTCCAACATTCGAGTTCGGTGTGCTAAATTCCAAAATCGATCCCATCGGTTCGGTGGGATTCCATTCCCTAGGACTGACCGAACCGCCCGATTTTCGCCCCTACTTAAAAGAGTTCTTTTTTTACTTAAATTTAATCAGATTAGATGAACTGTATTCCTAATTAGCTTATCAATAATTTGTAAAATTCAAATACAAATGAAAATATGTAAAGTCGTGAGGCTAATGAGCTACTATAAAACCTACGAGTTTAATACAAAGATCACCTTGAAAGGTTAAAATTACTCCATTCTATAAATTGTTCTAAATTTGTCAAACTTTGGTAGAAAATTCATAATAAGTTCATTTCAAGTCGGAAAATTATGAAACTATAGGCAAACGTTCACTAACATTGACGTGTAGCTACTATATAAAATTTTAGGACAGATTTGAACGCATGTTTAAAGAATTTTTTTTTGACTAATTAAAACTCATTTCTAACCTTTATAAAAGTTCATGGATGTTGTTCAAATAGTTCAAAAGGGTTTAAGAGCCAAGAAACACTGCATTTTGATGATTTAAGAGTTCTAGAAAAAATTTGAAGTCTAGGATAGATTGATAAAAATTAAACTGAACTTACTTTTTTTTTTTTATCTTCAACTTTCTTTCAATTTTCTTAACTTACCAAAACATCAACCAAACATTTAGAAGCAAAATATAACAAAAGTACCTCTAGGAATTCACAATGATCATCTTAAGATTTCATCATAGTAGCACAAGCAAAAATATGTAAAATTTACAGAACATATTTCATGAAAAACTTAAAACAACATATATTTAACTAAACAACTATGAGCCTTCATACTCAAAATTTTCTAATGAAGCCAATATCTTTCAAGCATCTTCTCATGCCTCTCCTCCAAGATTCATATCCTGAAATATATAAGAGTAAGTTCACACGTAGTAGAGATATCACTAGCAAAGAAAATATGTAGACAAATATGTTATGGGATCAATATATTACATTATTTTCTTTAGTAATAAATACTTTTTTAAGCAAAAACTATCATTTCAAGAAAGTTTATAACAAAACACTTTTTTTTTTTCAAAAATTAACTTAGATCGAAGATCTCAAAACAAAAATCATCTCAAAATCAACACACTTTTTGGTTGTAATCCTTTCATAGATCCATCGTAACAAATGTACCATCCAGCTAGGCTACTAACTTTGAACAACTTTTGCGCAAGTTTAATAGGTTTCCACCAAAGGCATCGCGTACCCAATGCCTATTCACAAGGCTACACAATAGCAAAACCAAACTCAACTCAAAATTCAAGAACAAACACACTTTTCTTTTAAAAACAATCTTATAAGTTATTAACAGACTTTTTCATGAACTTTTTGAACATAAAAATAAGAAGTGTTTGACAAGACCATCAAACATAGCATATTTAAGCTTGATTCAAGAGAGTTAATAAGAACCAAAGATAAGCAAGAAACTTGTTTTAAGAACAGTAAGTGATACACATCACATTATCAAACATATTATAAAAGTTCGCAAAATCTGTACCTCAAAACAAAGATTAAAAAGGGAAAGGATATGAATACGTTCTTCAAGACCAAGGTTCAAGAACGCTAAGACCTCAAAAAATCCTTTCAAATCATCACTCAAACTCAAAGGAAGTGCAAAGGAAGAAGAACTTGAACATATGCAAGAACACTTAGAACATTAAAGATCAAGGCTAAAACATTTAGAAATTTAGAGACAAAAAAAAAAGTTATTTCTCCCTAGAGTGGTCGGCCAAACGGGTTAATTTAAGGAACTTTTGATGGCTTAGAATTTTGACTATACACAACTTTGATTAAAATCAATAATTAGAATAAAGTCTTGCAGTTTCACTAAATCAAATTAATTCATTAAATTAGCCGACTATATATGTCAAGCAACCAATGGTTATGGTCATCATCAGACTCATTTTCAAAACTTTGTTAGGTCATAGCCATTTAGTTCGTACCTTTACATCGATTAGCAGCCAAAGAAGATACATGCATCTATATGCGTAAACTTTGAATGACTATTATCACAGAATATTCAATTAATTAATTAAATAAGAAATTATGTCATTTTGTAAAGAACACATGTATGGTAGCACAGGAGTAATTAATTCTATATTAATATGTATAATTATTTTTGTACTTTTCATCAATTAAAAGTAGAAATAGATACATGTAGAGAAATACACCTCAATATAATGAAGATATAAGGCACTAATTAATTATGTGTAGATATGTGCACGTGGATATAATTATTTTTCTGAACAATTCTATTATTCAATGATTAAAACTAATAAGTTTTCTTATATAGAGATGTCTACTATTTATCTTTTCCACTAATATGTACCTCAGGTATCGGATTCTTTTTAGGGGGTTTAAGTGAAATATATTAAAAAATAAGTTTTAACACACAACTTTTACCAACAAAATTTTTAATACGCGAGGTCCAATCGCCTACGATACAGATAAATTTAATACAAACAGATAAATTTATATGTAGTATAGATAAATTTATCTGTACATTTTTAAAACATGTATCAAGTACACAGATAAATTTATCTGTCTTGTATAAATAAATAGACAGATAAATTTATATGTATGAAAAATACTGTGCCTTTTCAAAACACGTATAAAGTAAACAGATAAATTTATCTGTATGCTTATTTATGCAAAACAGATAAATTTATCTATGTGCTTTATACATGTTTTAAAAATACACAGATAAATTTATCTGTTCTAGGGTTCAATTAGAATTCACGCGTTAAAACTGTATCTCGTGCGTTAAAAATTTGGTTGGTGGATAAAAAACAAAAACACTACTTCTTTAAATTTTTAAGACTAATTTTCCATTCTTTTTATTCATTGAACAATTGAAAGTAAAGCTTTATTTCTACTTTTCAAAATTCTCCACACATCTCTTAGGCCAAAGATAGTAATGTAGAACTCAAGAACAAAATTTAATCCTTATATGGCCCTGTTTGGAATAATTGTTTATGTGCTTATTTTATTTAGTTTATTTTTATTTTTAGTAAATTTTTTTTATTGTTTAGTCGAACAATTATATTTTTTGACTTATCTCATCGAGATAAACCGAAAAGGTAAATTTTTTTAATCAAAATAAAAAAAAAAGTTCAGAAAAGAAAAAAATAAGTCAAAATAAGCTAATAAGCTAAATTTTATGTTGCTTATTTTTGTTTTTATTGAACTTTTTTCATCTTTTAATTATTATTTTTTTTACTTTTTTGGTTCATCTCATCGAGAGAATTTGAAAAAATAAAATTTTTTAATCAAAATGTGAAAAAAGTTCAGAAAACACAAAATATAAGCAAATATTACCAAATTTAGCCCAAACAGGACCATAATTTCTTTTACCATAATCTTATTATATAGGATTTCATGTAGTCCAAAAATTATTATGAGATAACATTTTCCAGATATAAACATGTCAATTTAATATATTTAGGAATTATGTTCCAAGTTATCACCATCTTTATTGATTTTTTCAGTTGCAAAAATAATTAAACATGTTTTTATTTTTGAATTAAAATTTTGTATCGTTTTGAGCCAAGGCAACAAGGGTCTCGGTTGTTTCTGATGGTTAGGATTTTAGTTACTTGGCTGAGTTGTTGCCAGTTGTTCTAACTAATAGAGTCGGTGCTAGAGAAGAATTTTTTTTGTTAATTTCTTTAATATGAGACAAGTCTCATCAGATATAAATTTCAATGCACATGACTACTAAATGTTCTCTAAAATAATATGTACGAATCATACCGACCAGCATCGATTCGTACCAACCAATAGGATATGATATCAATAATTATGATCACAATACCTGCATTTTTGTGGAACTGACCACGATATAGTTTGGGATGCCCTCTTATTATTTTGCAAAGATAAAAATCTCTTCCAATCTTCAAGCAAAATCTTAAGATCATGAATTTTGTTGTCCATTCCCAAGCAGCAATTTGCATGCATTGTGCAGACCCGTCTCAAATCTTTGCTAGGTTGACAGAACCCGCCAAAATAAACGGTGTCCAAGAACCTCATTTTCAGTCCGATCCGAGTCAATAACGGGTCAAATTTTATTTTGTTGAGCACGTCTTGCTCGTTCGAACCCGGATAAGTTGCCCGTGAGGCGAGCCAAAACTTGTAGAATCTAATCGTCCGATTATTTGATTTTGCATACATAAAGCCTCCGTTTGGATGATTGTTTAAATTCGAAGGGTTGCCGATGAAAGAATCGCACGCGATTTGAAAATCAGCGTCCGAGTAGAAACGATTAAATGGATCTCGAAACCACATTATATCGGCATCCTACACAAGTGGAAAAAAAAAGAAATTAATTAAGTAAAATATTGTTAAAGAATGAGGCCCTCTCTAATTTCTCTAAAAAGTTTTTGTTTTTAAGAAATTTTCATTTTTTCTAAAAAAATTATGTTTTTGACAAACAAATTTACTTATCTAATTGATTTTAATAGAGAAATCTAAAAAGTTCCAAAAAAATGAAAATTACATAAAAAATTTGTATAAATAAAAAAAATACCTTTTTTTTCTTTTTGTCAATTGTTATATTTTGATTAAACTTTATTACTTTTCTAATTTCTATTCAAAAGTAGAGTAATCCAAAACAAAAATAGACCAAATTTTTAAAAAGTTCTTTAAGGGAATTTCAAAGAAGAAAATGGAAAGTTTTAGACATCCTAAACAATGTCCAAATTTTATGGTTCAAAACATATAGAAATGAGAAAAATTACGTACACTGCATTGTACAATGTATATTACACTGCATATAAAATTTTCAGTCAAAATTAATGTATGTGGTTTACTTATTTTATTTATTTATAGCTTTTTTAACTACCAGATATATGTGCAGTATCATATGCATTATATCAGACGGTGTACATAATTTTCTATAAAGAAATAGTTTATACAAGTATATCTAAAGCGAGAAACGTATTGTGAAATATGGATTTATGAAAAAAAAAATCTTATTTTTGCACATATTTGAAAATACAATCATTGTTTTTATTTTTTTTATTTATATTTAAGATTTGAAATACTCATTAGTATTATGAAAAAAAAAAAAAAAACTGAGAGACCTTTTTCATATTATTGAAAATTACACTCCCGTTTGGAAAAATAGCTTATCGACTTGTTTTATTTACTTACGTATATTTTTAATTTATCTTCTTATTAATTTGATCAAATTATTATATGTTTTAAACTTTTCTCATCAAAATGAGCCAAAAATAAAATTGTTTGACTAAAATACAGAAACAATTTAAAAAATAGAAAATCAAACTAAAATAAGTCAACTAACTTGATTTTATGGTACTTCCTTTTTCCTTTAGTTAACTTTTTTATTTTTTAATTGAACCCTTTTATTTTTCCAATTCTCATTAAGATGGTCTTAAAATGTAAAACATTCAACAAAACGACGAAACAAAAAGATAAAAATAAGTAAAAAAATTTAAATTAAATTCAAAAGGAGCCTGCATAAAATAAATAATAAAAAAAAAACTTTGGCCCTATTCTGACTAGATTTTAAAATTTGTGCTTATTTTTGTCTTTTCTGAACTTATTTATTTTTTTATTAAGATTTTTTTTATTTTTTTGAATTATCTTTATGAGATATACTAAACAAGTAACTTGATTAAAAGATAAAATCACTAAAATCGAAAATAAAAAACATAAAATTTGACTTATTAGTTTCTTTTGATTTATTTTTATCTTTATTTAACTTATTTTTATATTTTAATCAAAAATTTATTTTTTTTCACTCGTCTAAATAAGAGGAGTCAAAAGACATAACAATTTAACTCAACCACAAAAAATGTCACTAAAAATGAAAATAAGTCAAACAAAGACAAGATCTATTTTAAATAAAGGCATTCGATATAAAGAGGTACCGTGAAAATGAAGTTATAGCCCATCTTAAGAACAGAGTAGAGAAAACCAAGTCTCCTCCACATCATCTCAAAGTAGACGGGGCTCATAAAGAACGCTTCGCCAGAGAAATCGACACCGACAGTTTTGAGATTGTAACAATGAGGGTGTAAAGCCATGCAACGGTCATATGCTTTCTGGTCTACGGCTATGACCACCAGATGATTCAACAGTCTCTTGGTCTGATTTCTTATTCGAAAGCTCTCCAAAAAGAGATCAAATAAAGAGTTCGGGGCTGTCCATGCACCATTTAGAGTTGTTATTATAACGGTCTTGTCTGCCATGGCCGCCTTATTCAAAATTGTCTCCAAGCTATGCACTTTCTTCTCCTACAAAAAGTAACAAATTAATCAATAGGATACTTGAGGTTACATGCATACGTATTATGCGTGTGTGTGTTGGAATTTAATCACCATTTCCGGACATAATCATGACCAAATAATCACACACAAAAGCAGAGAAAAATAATAAATATTCAAACTTAGGTGGTTCGGTCCATTCCGACTTACATCCATGTGTAATTCTAGGATACAGTTTATGAATATATTTTTATGATAAGATTCTTTTATTATGTAGAATTTTTCATGTTTGTTATCTATAAAAAAAATTAAGTTGATCTAATAATGTAACTATGTGCTCAAATAATATTTATTTACAAATAAATAACTAGTAATAATAATTTTAAAAATAAAATTGTTAAACAAATGTCTTCAATCACACAATTATAAATATTGAACTAAGTTAATATTTTTATAAATAACAAACTTAACGAACTCTATATAATAAATGAATCCAATCATAGAAACATATTAAAAAGTCAAAACTTTAAGTCACATAGTACCATGTGTCTGGCATGCATGGCTGCACAACAAGGTTTCTAGTTCCAAAAAACAAATTATCTAAAGAAATTTATTCTAAAATTAAAGTTTATGAAAATATAATCTGCATCATTACTAATGTAGAAAAGCGTATTAACGAGAGAAATACAAAGTTTCTTAAGCGTATCAAGTATTCTTGACCAGCATGATAAATTGTTATTTATTTGTATCTCATTTATGTATTCAATCAGTCTTGTTTAATAACCACAAAGGTAAATATAGATACTTTTCACGTAATATTTCAGTCACATTTTCTTTATCGAACCAATGAAATATAACAAGCCAAGCCAAGAGTCATGATTTGGAACAAATTTTTAACTCGTCATGTTTAATGTATTAGTGACGTCATTATAAATGTAAATGATTGAAATATTTCTCTTCAAACCAAAATGTTGAATAGGCCAATTTATGACAATTGGCAATACCGATTATGAAATGACTTTTTTTCTAATATTTTCAGGACATATTCTGTTTTAATGACCTTTTGATTTTATTTGAATTTTTTTAATATTTGGTCTTATTTAGACAATATTTTAATTATATTTGCACAATACACATACAATTAAATATCGCACTACCAAGCGATGTAAAGAAATGGTTATTATGCTATATTCCGAACTTACTGTAAACTATATTATTGTGGGCTATAGCCATCAATAAACAAATTCTTAAGTCAAATTCTGTAAAAAAAAAATGTCAAATATAAATCTTCTAATCAAAAAAAAAATTGGACTTAAAAATTACAAAGTTGTGCAGTTTTTATATTTAAAAATAATATCAATTTTCTCATACTAGGGATTTTTTGTCACTATATTATTTTTCCAAACTAATCTTTATCAAAATAAAACAAGAAAGGAATATTAGATTAAGTTCCAACGATAACTACTTATTTAATGAAGTAAACAAACATTATACTTGACCAAAGCAAACATATCGAATCCAAAGTATTTGATATAGTAGGACTACTAGTCTTGGGAATGCTAATTCGTGTTAATTTAGTTCGAAACTTCAAATATGACCTAAAGAGCTGAATGAGACATATATAGAGTTTCGATCAAAAAGGACTTATTTTAAAGTTTTTTTAAAATATCTTTTGCATCAAGTTCACTAAAAATGTAAATAGAAAAAACCACTAAAAGTTGATGCATAGACTATTAGTTAGCCTAATGGCATGCTCTCACGTGAGACCCTCACTTTGCATTTCTATATTATAATTTTATTAGAGTAGATCAAAAAAATATCTCTACTTCGAATTGAGTATGTAAAGGGGGTTAATTGCTATGTTTTATTTAAAATGTAGAGTAAAATGTAATGTGAAAAAAAGTTGGTGAGTCATCAAATGTGCCATTTGTCATTTTCTAATGGAACAAGATTACTGAGATTATAAATTTTTAAATTAGCCTAATCAAAATAATTATGAAATAGAAAGGTCTTTAGAGATTAACAATACACATATCTTTGTTAAAAGATTAGAATTCATATTAATTCTACACCTTGTGCTTGATAAGGAAATTCACACCTCATACTTATATGTATAAATAGATTTATAAGAGTAGAGGTGCTTGTCTCTACAATCTTGCTCACCAAAAGAAAAAGAAGAGAAGAAAAAGAAAAAGAAAAGGAAGAAAAGAAAAATTCAAAGAACAGTCTAAAAATTTTTTAGAGAAGAATGTTTGGGGTATGAGATATAATGTCATGCTAAAAGTTATTATTTCTTTTATGTTCATATTATGATTTTCATCTCTTGAGTTAGAGTTAGTATGCGAGTGGTTATAAATGGAGATGTTTAACGTTCAGAGTTTTGTATAACACCTCTAAATGGTGATAAATGGATTATAATTGATAAAGCATTAATGACTTAAAAAGATTGTTGTTTTATTTGAGTTTTAAATGGATTATAAGTGAGAAAGCATTTATGGCTTAAAAAGATTGTTGTTTTGTTGAGAAAGCATGTATGGCTTAAAAAGATTGTTGTTTTGTTTGAGTTTTAAAGAGAATGATTTGAATATTGGAAATTATTTTGAAAGAATTT
This sequence comes from Heliamphora exappendiculata, assembly GCA_034768845.1. Lineage (NCBI taxonomy): Eukaryota > Viridiplantae > Streptophyta > Magnoliopsida > Ericales > Sarraceniaceae > Heliamphora > Heliamphora exappendiculata. Next base: position 10,903 of record JAOTRH010250805.1, on the reverse strand, counting down.
AGAACCTATTTTACATGTTAAGTAATGATTTGAGTCTGATCAGTTTGTTTTGGTGTGAGATTAGAGAAACAAACTTATATTTTAGAACACTTTTGTTCAACCTAAATAGGTGGAGCTAGTATTGACACACTTTTTTAAAATGGTCATAAGTTGCAGTAGAAAACTCAGAATTGTGCACCGTTTTTTTGTTAGAACTAGGACTTATATATCTTTTTAACAGTATAAATCTTGCAGTCTAATTTTTTTTCCGTAAACACAAATTTCAATTTAAAGATTACCCAAAATATGTATTCGCCCCTTATCAATAAATAAAAAAATAATCATTGTTGGATGGATCAATTCCTTGTCCAAAGCCTTTCTTACGAGATGAATGCAATAGCATCACTATAAATGAAAATCCTCAATTCGTTCCATAGAGTATCACTGATCAAGCCTTGCTCACCTTGATCAATTCAACCTTGTCACCGTCTACCCTAGCCCTAGATGTCAGGCAAACTTCATCTCGATAATGCCTAGTCTATTCTAGAGCGTCAATTTATATCAATTTCTCGATCAAATGTTTTAAATCTGAAAATCGAGCTTCACAATATTAAGAAGGGAAACGAATCTATTGATGCGTATTTTCAAATGATCAAAGAGTTGAAAGACAAACTTTCAACTGTCTTAGTTATTATTGAAGATGAAGAACTTCTTCATATAGTGCTCAAAGGGCTCCAAGAAGAGTTCCTGTGAGATCCTGACACATTTTTTTTTTCGGCATATTTCGGCGCGAGTTTAGCTTTTTTACTTTAGCATGTTTAAATATTTTTTAAATGCATAATCGAGATTAGACATACATGCGGGGCAGGTTACCGGGATCGTGAGGTGTTACGATGCAACTTTCAAAAAAAAGATATTTTGAAAGTCTATAAGTATCTGGAGTTAGATATTTTCAAAAGATATTTTCAAAACTTTTCAGCTAAGTTTCCTCCTTTTTCTCTCTGCATTCTCTCTAACTTCTCGGGGGCCCGAGGCTCAATTTTTGACGATCCAACAGTGGATCCCTACTATTGGCACGGTGGGCTACGCGTTCATCTGGAAAGAATTTTATTCCGGCAAAGTTCATTTTGCACGTGGATTGAGGCGTCAAGTTTTTGACTCAACAAGATAGGATCCTAGACTCTCATGTCTTATAAGGGTACTATGTGTAATCATGTGTATTTTTACCGGTTAAAAATACATGAAAAATCGATTTATATTTTGGTAAACCGGGTTTTGGCTTGAAAAGGGATTTTGTGTTGATTTCGGTGGATAGAATCGGGTTTTGAGTGTTTCTTTTGAAGTTGTGTGGTAGTTTCGGGTTTGGGCTCGTCCGAGGGTGTCGAGAAGGTGTTTGGAGGCTCCGATTTGAGGTTGAGATGGTGGTTTGTGAGTGTTTGATAGGTTAGGGGCTTAGAACAGAAAACAAGGGAGAATCTGGGCTGTTCCCGGGCATCTGTCCGCTCGATCGCCTGTATGTTCGCTCGAGCGAACTGGCTGCGCAGGGCCGTTTTATTTTGATGATATCTCCCTCGTTTGAACTTCGAATTTGGTCGTTTTTGTACTCAAATTGAAGCCCCAAAAGTTTTCTTTCCAATGAAACCTCTATCACAATAAAATTCATTTTGTACAAAAAGTTATGACCAAAAGAGTAAGGGTATGTTAAGATTTTCAAACTATTTTTCACTCGTTTTTGGCCGAATGTTTGGAAAAAGGTTATTTTTCATCTTTTGGGGAACTTTTTATCAAATTTCTTGTCCCTTGGGAGTTTGTTTGTGTTTTGTTGGCCGTGTTAGGCGTGTGTGGGTCCGTGCTGGCCGTGTTGGACGTGTGGGAGTTCGTGTTGTCCGTGTGTTGGTCTGCGTTATGATGTGTTGGTGGTAGGGTCCTTGGTTTCCAATTCATTTTCAACGATATTCAGTTGATTGATTATGGGATTAGTCGACTGAAATAATGATGGATTCTTTTTGGGGTTCGGTTGGTTGTGCAGTGGCTTCGGGAGTTGTGTCGTGGCTTTAGATGCTTGTTTAGGTGCCTTCCTCGGGGGTGACGTGCATGGCTAGATGTGGGTTGTTGGGGCACGGTTGTATGCGTCGTGGTTAGGTATGAAGCGTGTTTGGGCTCATGGCACCGTTTAAGGAAAGGTGGTGTTTTGTGATCTCGTGATTTGAGGGGTTTAACGTTGGCCTTCGGGTTAGGCTTGATTTTGTGAGTGTTGGTTGTCCATGTGAGTGGATGTTGGATTATCTGGCGGGTGGCGTCATGATGTGAAGTTATATATGGCTATGTGCATTTATAACTCTAGTTTATCTATGTACGGATTATGTAAGTAGATTACATGGCTTTGATATCGTTACGTGTAACGTGATTTACGCTTTAAAACTCAGAGTTTTATAGGCATGTGTGTGTGGGCTATGAGGAATGGATGCATGTGGTGCATGTTGCAAGTGTTGTGTGAGTCGCGTGTGTAGCATGTGACATGATTTGTGAAACATAGTGATAATATGTGGTTTTATGCATCTAAACCCTGGTTAGGTTATGCATGGGTGTATGGAATGAGCTAGATAAACATGGTGGTTCTGTGAACGTTAGCTCTGGCTGACGGAGTATTCGGTGGGGTTACGATCCCTCGGCGTGAGGCCGAGAAGATATATTCGGTGGGGCTACGGTCCCTTGGTGTGAGGCTGAGAAGATATATTCGGTGGGGCTACAGTCCCTCGGCATGAGGCCGAACAAATTACGTTGGGGCTACGCTCCTTCGACGAGAGGCCGAGAAGATTGCATTGGGGTTACGATCCTTCGGTGAGAGTCTGAGAAGATGCATTGACGGGGCTGCGGTCCCTTGGGTTCAGTCTGAGAAGTTACATGGATTGCATGAACTGCATTGTGGGACTGATAGACCAATATTTAAATTATTTTTAGGACTCATGTGAATCGCGATCTAAAAATCATTTTTCAACTGTTTTCTAGGCTCCTGTGAGTGAGTCAAAATATGGTTATTATCCTTACTTTCCCTTACTTGTGAAAATTATTTTAAAGGCTTGAAATAGAGTCTAAAATTGTACCCCATTTTTTTAGTATGTTTAGCTTATATTGCATGTGTTGTCTAGTATCTGCTGAGCTTTGGCTCATGGTATGAGATTTAAAATATTTTTTAGGTACCGGTCACGCAGGTTGATCTGGGGTTGCTGGAGAGGTGAAAGAGCTGTAGTCTTCCCTTTTTGTTCTTTTTGTATCATGTATGTTTATATGTATTTTCGGTGTTGGAATCGTGTAATGTAAGTCGTTTGGCATTTATATACAATGCATGTATATTTTATATTGAGAGTGTATTCTCGGGTTGGGCGTTATGTTTGGTGTTGGTGGGTGTTTCACGTAACCCGGAGCTTAAGGCGTGACATATTGGTATCAGAGCTCTGGGTTCGAATACCTAAGAGCCGTGGGAAGAGAGTGTATCCCGTGTAAGGTTGGTTACGTGTGCTTGATTGCATGTGTTTAGACGCTTCGATAATATGAACGTGTCAGCTTGTTAGGTATGTGGATAATGTGTCTATGTTAGCATGGGGGTTAAACCTTGGGATTGATTAGTCCTTCTTTCGGGCGTTTGGATTAACAAACTTGGGGGGCTAAGTTAGAAACGCTTTTAGCTGACGTGATTTCTAGTAGAAAGTCTGAGTATGTTATCCATATTGACGCCTCATTCTTGTCGGTTTTTCTCGGTATATGGGATTTGTTTAGCATGAACCTATGTGGCAACGTGTTAGCATGTTTATGTGCTTTGTTTATGTTCATGCGGCGTGCTGTGCTTTATGTTTTGTCTTTCTTTCATATAGACGTGATGTTTGTGCGGAGAGGGCGAGGCTGTGTTCGAGGTTATTGCTGTGGGTTTGGAGTTGGTGGTGGACTCCATGGGTGTTGTGCTTTGTTGAGACAGCGGTTAATGAGGATGTGAGATTGGGGTGAATTGTAGATCCTGTCTTTGAGATAGTTGGCCGTTGTTTAGGATGCCCGATCTTATTTGACTACATCTTAAGAATGGTTTGGCTTACCATCTCGTATGCCTATGACGATTGTGATCGACGTGGTTGTTTATTTTGATCTTGAGTTGAATTTCGGGGACGAAATTCCTTTAAGGGGATGGAGTTGTGAGATCCTGACCCATTTTCTTTTTTTAGTGTTTTTCAACGCATGTTTAGTGTTTTTGCTTTAGCATGTTTCAATGCTTTTTAGATGCATAATCGGGGTTAAATATGCATGCGGGCAAGTTTCCGGGGTCGTGGGGTGTTGCGGTATGAATTTCAAAAAAACAATATTTTGGAGATCTATAAATATCTGGAGTTAGATATTTTTAAAAGATATTTTCAAAACTTCTTAGCTAAGTTTTATCCTTTTTCTCTCTAACTTCTCGGGGGCCTGGGCTCGATTTTTGACAATCCAACAGCGGATCCCTACTATTGGCACAGTGGGCTACGCGTTCATCCGGATAGAATTTCATTTCAACAAAGTTTATTTTTACACGTGGACCGAAGTATCAAATTTTTAACTCAACAAGGTAGGATCCTAGACTCTCAATCTTAAAAGGGTGATACGTGTAATTGTGTGTGCTTTTACTTGTTAAAAATGCATGAAAAAGCAATTTATGTTTTGGTAAATCGGGTTTTGGCTTGAAAAGGGGTTTTGTGTTGATTTCGATTGATGAAATCGGGTTTTGAGTGTTTCTTTTGAAGTTGTGTGGTAGTTTCAGGTTTGGGCTCGTCCGAGGGTGTCGATAAGGTGTTTGGAGGCTCTAATTTAAAGTTGAGAGGGCGGTTTGTGAGTATTTGAGAGGTTTGGGGCTTAAAATAGAAAATAGGAGAGAATCTGGGCTGTTCTCGAGCGTTTGTCCGCTCGAGAGCCCGTCTGTCCGCTTAAGCAGACTGGCTGCGTAGGGTCATTTTGTTTTGATGATATTCGGACTCAGAATTTGGTCGTTCTTGTACTCAAATTGAAGTCCTGAAAGTCTTCTTTCCAATGACACCTCTTTCACAAGAAAATTCGTTTTGTATAAAAAGTTATGACCAAAAGAGTAAGGGTATGTTAAAATTTTTAAACCGTTTTTCACCCATTTTGGCCGAATGTTTGGAAAAGGTTATTTTTCATCCTTGGGGAAACTTTTTATGGAATTTATTAGTCCTTGGGAATTTTTTGTGTGTTTTGTTGGCCATGTTAGGCGTGTATGGGTCCGTGTTGGTTGTGTTAGGCGTGTGTGGGTTTGTGTTGGTCGTGTTGGATGTGTGGGAGTTCGTGTTGGGCGTGTTGGGCGTGCGTTGGTCTGGGTTATGATGTGTTGGTGGTTGGGTCCTTGATTTCCAATTGATTTTCAACGGTATTCGGTTGATTGATTATAGGATTAGTTGACTAAAATACTGTTGGATTTTTTTGGGATTCGATTGGTTGTGTGGTAGCTTCGGGAGCCGTGTAGTGGTTTTGGGTGTTTATTTAGGTACCGTCCTCGGGGTGACGTGCATGGCTAGATGTGAGTTGTTGGGGGCACGGTTGTGTGCGTTGTGGTTGGGTATGGAGCGTGTTTGGGCTCATGACACCTTTGAAAAAAATGTGGTATTTTGTGACCTCGTGGTTTGAGGGGTTTAGCGTTGGCCTTCGGGTTAGGCTTGGTTTTGTGGGTGTTGGTTGTCCATGTGAGTGGATGTTAGGTTATCTGGCGGGTGGCGTTATGATGTGAAGTTATATATGGCTATGTGCATTTATAACTCTAATTTATCTATGTACGAATTATGTAAGTAGATTACATGGCTTTGATACTGTTACGTGTAACGTGGTTTACGTTTTAAAACTCAGAGTTTTATAGGCATGTGTGTGTGGGTTGTGAGGAACGGATGCATGTGGTGCATATTGCATTAGTTGCAAGTGTTGGGTGAGCCGCGTGTGTAGCATGTGACGTGGTTTGTGAAACGTAATGATAGTACGTGATTTTATGCATTTAAACTCTTGTTAGGTTATCCATAGGTGTATGGGATGAGATAGATGAACATGGTGGTTCTGTGAACGTTAGCTTTGGCTGACGGAGTATTCGATAGGGCTACGGTCCCTCGCCGTGAGGCCGAGAAGATATATTTGATGGGGCTACGGTCCTTCGGCCTGAGGCCAAAAAGATATATTCAATAGGACTACGGTCCCTCGGCGCGAGGCCGATAAGATATATTCGGTGGGGCTACAGTCCCTTGGCGCGAGGCTGAGCAGATTACATTGGGGCTACGTTCCTTCGGCGAGAGGCCAAGAAGATTGCGTTGGGGTTACGATTCTTCTGCGAGAGGCCGAGAAGAAGCATTGACGGGGCTGCGGTCCCTTGGGTTCAGCTCGAGAAGTTACATGGATTGCATGAACTGCATTGTAGGACAGATAGACCAATTTTTAAATTATTTTTAAGACTCGTGTGAATCGCAATCTAAAAACCCTTTTTCAAATGTTTTTCAGGCTCCTGTGAATGAGTCAAAATATGATTATTATCCTCGCTTTCCCTTACTTGTGAAAATTATTTTAAAGGCTTGAAAGAGAGTCTAAAACTGTACCTCATTTTTCTAACATGTTTACCTTATATTGCATGTGTTGTCTAGTATCTGCTGAGTTTTGGCTCATGGTGTGGAATTTGAAATATTTTTCAAGTACTGGTCACGCAGGTTGATCCGGGGTTGCTGGTGAGGTGAAAGAGCTGTCGTCTTCCCTTTTTGTTCTTTCTGTATCATGTATGTTTATATTTTTTTTCGGTGTTGGAACCGTGTAATGTAAGCCCTTTGGCGTTTATATACAATGCATGTATGTTTTATATTGAGAGTATATTTTCGGGTGGGGCGTTATGTTTGGTGTTGGTGGGTGTTTCATGTAACCCAGAGTTTGGGGCGTGACAGTTCCACTCTTTCAGATTTACAATTTGTACACGCTCTAAACCCCTATCCTTTGAAGATCTACATGTATTGTTGCATGTCAAAGAACAATCACTCAAAGATGCAAAACTCCTCAAAGAATCCTCATATCTAACTGATATGATGGCCATGACGATTGTTTCAATAGGAAACTTCATATCACTTGTTCAAACAACTCTCGTGGAAAAAACAGAGGTAGATTCTACGGATTTCTTGGAAAAGGTTTCAGATCTGGTGGAAATTTAAACCCTAACTAATTACAACTAGCCCTTAACTCCCTTCATCAGCCTCTACCACAACTTCTTCACTTCTCTTAACTTTTCCTACAAATTCTACTTCTCATCCTATTTCCTCAATTTAGATTTAACTTCCATCATCTTTTTCAAATAATGTGAACACACACCCTATGCAACCCCGTAGTAAATCCAAAGTTATGAAGTCCAAACATTGTCTTTACTCATCCTCTACACATAAGGCTGCGTAATTTGAAGCTTCACTAATTGCTGAAAATTCTACAGCCACTCTTCTTTCAATTACTGAACCTACCTCCTATACAAATGCTACCAAATCTGAAGCTTGGAGAACAGTTATGGCTGATGAATTCATAGCCCTCCAACATCAAGGTACTTAGTCTTTGGTACCTCTACCTCCTCACAAAAATGTTATGGGATACAAATGGGTCTATTGCTTGAAATATAATGCTGATGGTACCTTTGCCCGTCACAAAGCACGCCTCATTGCAAAAGAGTTTCATTAGCAACCAGATTTAAATTATGATGAAACCCTTAGTCCTGTTGTAAAAGTTGCCATTGTTTGCCTAGTTCTTGCTCTTGCTACCTATTTTTTGTGGCTACTTCGTCAACTTGAGTATCTCAAAAAGGAGATATACACGAGTCAACTTTCTAGTTTCATTGATTCGCAAAATCCTAGTCACGTTTGCCGTCTTCATAAATCCCTTTTTACAGTATCAAACAAGCATCCCGTGCTTGGTTTGAACATTTTACCTCTCACATTCTCTCTCTTGGCTTTTATGAATCTCTTGCTAATCCTTCTCTTTTTTATCCTCCGAAAGGATTCGTTAATCACTCTACTCCTTTTATATGTTGGATGATACTAACACGTTCCAACTCTTCCATTATCTCTCAACTCATAACCGATCTGAATTCTATTTTTGAACTCAAAGATTTGGGACCTCTCACTTACTTCCTAGGTCTCTAAATTCATACCTCATCACAAGAGTTATTTTTTAATTAATCGAAGTACATTCATGATTTACTTGTCAAATACAACATGCAAGAATGTAAATCTTGTACTACCCCACCATCTTTTTCTTTCAAACTTGACAAACAAGGGGGCACTCCTCTTCATGATTTTACTCTATATCGAAGCCTTGTTGGTGTCTTACAGTATCTTACCTTTATTCGATTTGACATTGCATCTTCTTATCTTTTTTGTTTGAAGTATTTAAGAGAATTATATACCCCTTGTATTATCTTTTGAGAAACGGTGTCATGTGTAATTCTTTTAAATAGTTTGTTGTGATAGCAAGTGGGTCGGTGTAACCCTTATTGTAAGACCATGAGGCCATAAACTCATATTTTGCATATATGGAAGGACGTTTGTCATCTTTTCAAGGGTTGCATGAAGGATGGATGGTGGTTCCTCAAGGTTTAGGAATGTTTTGAGATGCTTTTCCTACTCCTTTGCTCTTATACTTATAAAATGGTTAGTATGAGAGGTTTAACTTTTCGAGTATTTTGATGTGGGAAGTCAAGTTTTTGAAAACAAAGTTGAGAAAGCTATCTAGAGCTGGACTGCTCAAGTAGTCTATCGAGCAGTCTTGTGTTCCTCTCGGTTTCTCTGATTGCAGGTCAAAAATACTGCAACTGTTGAGAGACCACTCGAGTGGTCTTTTGACCGATTGAGCGATCTAGCTAATTAGGCGATTTTTGTACATTTTTTTTTAAAGCTTATTTTTCAAATGAGTGTTTATTTAAAGTTTTAAACCTTCTTTTGTGTACCTTTTTATTTCAAATTATAGTTTAGTTGTGTTAAGACATTCGTCTTTTTGGACTCTTCTCTTGTGAATCGTGGGGTTTTCTAGGTTACGAAATCGAGGCATTACATTTTTCTTATGTTTGGTATTAAGGATTATGTTAGGAATTTCGATATGCTCCGTATTATGTTCTTATTTTGGCAATTTTAAGCAGGTCTGTGATAAAACATATATCTATTATTTTTTGATATTTTAACGTTCGTTCTTTTGGAAGTTAAGTCTATATGCTGCAACACGACAGAAACTCTGCAGAAATTGCAAGCTAATTTTGCTGCTACAATTTGGGCAACCGTATTCTTTTGAGGTATTTTCTCTCTCCAGCTGTTGTGGGTCTTCAATAATAAGTTATTTGAAATTTGGTTTACATCTCGTTTTGATGACAAGTTAAATTGGAGGGCATTCAAAAATATCATCTAACACTATATCTTCATTCTTTTTCCAGTCTGTGGTGAATCTTTAGTGGATTCTAAAGAGTTAAAGTCCGAGGTATATTCTGTGAGCGGTCAAGTACAGTTTGGCACACATGGATTTGACAATAATAAGTTTGCATTTGTAAATTGTGGATTCAGTAGTTATTTGTAAGATCACTTGTAATTAAAACTCATTAATAGTTTTTGAATTACTTGGACCTGAATTGGTCCCATAATTTTTACCTCAGTTAGGTTTTTCACGTAAAAATCGTGTATCTTGTGTGTTTATATTTTATTTATTTGTATTATTGGTTTTGATATAACAATTAGTGAAAATCTAATCAATCTTTAAAAAGGAAATTTTCAAATTATATCTATGTGAGTTTTGATAAAATTAAAATTAAAATAATTAATACTCGCAACTTAATCAATTGCTTAATAAATTTTTTTTTCTAGTACAATCACTATACATTAGCAAGGTTAGGGCTGAGAATTATTAACACAACAAGTTAAACCTACACGAAGTAAAACATAACACGATCTCGTAATATGTTTAACAAAGGGAGATTTGATAAGTCTTCTTATTTTTAAGACTTGTGTATTAATACGTCCAGATTACTTTTGACAATCCCATAACATTCTTTTTTTTTACATTATCTTATTGCAACATTTTCTATTTGATAACGTTCCTTTTTTTTGTAAAAGTTTTTTTGTGGCTTCCCCCAAGTTTAACGTTAAAATTCTATATAAATTTATATATATATATATATATATATAAATTTATACACGCTATTTAGGAACATTTTTGTTTGACATATATATATATATATATATACACACACGTGTGTGTTTTTTGTGTATTAATAAAAAGAAAATTTTTATCAAGAAAGCACTTAGAGCGTCACGTGATAACTCTTGAAAAAAATAGCAAACTATTTACAGAATGACTAATCTAGATACAATCAATTGAAAGAAACAAATAAAAAGAAGATAATAACTTTTAATTAAAATGATAATTGAAATAATATTTTATGTAACTAAAGTTCTTTCAAAGAAACTCTTAACGATTTCTAGAAGAAAGCAGAAAGAGAAACGGTAAGAAAATAACGGAACTCTATATAACCTTAACATTTTTTCTTTCTTATTCTTCCTCTGAAACTAGCTTTCTTCTTTTCTCTTCAAGAATAAAAATGATAATATATTCAATATTTGTGTGTATATATATATATATATGATCAATCTAGTGACAAATTTGTCTATAATAACAAAAAAATTAAAAATGGAACCTCCAGGCTCCAAGCATAGTTAATAAGTAGGTAGAATTTATTATCAAATAAATTCAAAAAATAGAACCCTAACATAACTATCTCTTTAATAAACAAGTTTGACTTTGTATTGAACCCAGGACACCCAAAAATGACCCAACTGGGCACTTAATTTTTTAGTTAACTCGAAACACCAAATGAAGCTAAAATCTGCTACTAAAAATAACCATATAT
>JAOTRH010250694.1:0-40128 GCA_034768845.1 Heliamphora exappendiculata | reverse complement strand
GCCTGTTTTGAGCTCACAAGTTGAAAACAGTCATTCATTGCAAAAAATTCAGATAGTAAATAATTCAAACTTTTATTTGGCATCACATATCCACTGATCGTTAGTTCTAAAAGAACTGCAGGAAATAGACCCGATGTAGTGATATAAAGAATCGCTTCAGCAATTACAAGAACAAGTAAATTTCGATCCCGCCGTTGGATTGATTGATTTCTATTATTTGTATTCTGTGTGTTTGGTTGAATACGACTACGCAACTTTTTCATATTTCGATAAGTTAAATATCCAAATATACATAAAATAATCGGTGGAATCAATCCAATAAATAGCAATTGATAAATGGAATATATGATCGAATAAATACCAACTGTACTACAACCTCCAGTGGTTGTTGTAGTCATAATAGCTATATGACTGGCATAGAGAAGAGAAATAATAAAGGAAAAGAAGACGAGCCATTTTGCTCGTTTTAATGTATGCCATTCACGATAGATTGCTCGATTACTTGTAGACATAAAACGTTCGATACAGGCTAATATTAACATTGTTTTAGCTGTTTGACCAAGTACATTCGAACCATAATATCGTATTTTGCACAAGATAAGTTCAGTAAATGTTTGAGTAGGACCATCATCGAAAGGAAATATTTGAAATAGACTATTAAATATTAAATAAAGATAATAATACATATTTTGAAGGAAGATAAAAATAATAAATAAGTTAAAAATATATATTATTTGATAAAACTCGCTGTGAAACTTTATTCGATTAATATAATATTTTTAAGTACCTTATTATTTGAATGGAATTTGAGGTAATTAGCAGTTTGAGTATGGTAAATATTATATACTAAAAAATTAAATATTAACTTAAACTATTATAAGAAAAATTAAGATGAACTGAATCTGAACTGAATCTTAATGTGGTTTTGCGTAGTAATTAAATATTATTTAATTTAAGTATTAATTAATAACAGTTTTTTATAATTGTATAATTCAATGTGACATTAAATCTTTCTATTTGTCGCACATAATACGTTGTTGGAATAAGATAAGTGATTTTTGCATGCTGTGCATCTTTATTGAAAATATTCTTTTTCTAAAAATTATTTGAGAAATTTACGTATGATATGTATTCATTAAAAATAAATATTTAATAACTGTTGAAGTATTTTACATTTTTTATAACTATTTTTTATATCTTTTGGTAATATGTCATATATGTATGGTTGATACGCATAAATAAATACACATCGTTAAAAAGTTCAAGAAATATTCTAGTGAGTGACTCTGGTCACTAGAAGAGTGCTCCTAGTGTGTCAACGATTATACGATTATTCAATTGAATATGTCAATTGGATCGGCTTAGAGAATAATCACGGGCGCCATTTCGATGCTGTCTTTAAGTGTGATATGTGTGGATCCACAAATTTGATGCCTTGAATTACGCATGACCTGGCAAAACATTAACTGATGTGTTCACCATTAAAAAAATATATGAGATTTTGAGATAATGTTAGCTTTTGAAACATGAATTTTCTATATAAAACTTAAAACGTGAATTGAAAAATTGTAACAAAAATATTTTAGCAAAGTATTTTGGTACTCCCTAATTTGAAATGATGGTTTTTGTTATCAATTTAATTTCATTCCCTGATTTAGAATTGTATATTAATATGTGTGATCTAATTATTCACACGGTTGTGAATTTATGAAATTTATTAATATTTTTCAAGTGAGCACGTTGAAGAGTTGATGATTTTTGTGTTGGCGAGGACGCCTTCTCATATGATTTTCATAGAATTTTTGAGTCAAATTAGTTTTGTTTAATTAATAACTAGCAGATTGTTAGCTTATAATATTACAATTTTAAAATATTATTCAATTTTTGAATTATTATATTTTGTGTTTAAAAGTTTAGAATTAAATCAATTAAGATTTATTTTATGTACTATTCTCGTGTTGTGTTTGTTATTATCTTTGGTGGACTTACGTGTTTCACAAATAATAATTTGTGGTTCACGATCGATCATATCCCAAAGCGGGATGTAACATTATGTGTACTTATCATTTCTATTTTTTAAGAGTAGAGATGGGATTATAATTAGAAGTTTTTTGAAGACACGCCGACAACAATAAACTTATTCACGAAGAATTATTCTGTCGTCTTGAAACATGTCGTGGTATAGTAAAAAATACTCAGTGTAGGACAATAGTTGCCTACACTTGTTGAATCAGTAGGCAATAAAAGATGATTCACTTAATACGTATATATTAATATTTTTTATTTATCAAAAATATCACATAACTACGTAAGCAATGTTATTTGATACTTTAAAAAATATTCACTAATTCTCTTTAGGGGGGGGCTATTTGTTGAGTTAAAAATGTCCATAATTAGTTTTTACCTCTTCTTTTTGATAAAATTATTCAACTAACTGTAGTTAGCTTTCTGTTGGGGGACCAAATGTCAGTAAGTGCACTCGAAAAAGTTAAAAAGAAATAAAAGTACAGGATTTAAAAGAAAGAATACTAAAGATTCAGTTGGCTATAGGTAGGGAATAAATACAGTGAAACTGTCGAGCACTTCCACGCATTTTGGGGTAAATAATCACTCATGCAGCCAATCGGAACTCTTTAGAGAGAGAGAGAGAACACGTTGTATTGTCTCCGTTGTAATCCAAACATACTTAGGTATCGTTTGGTTGAATCGGATCATTAGTGTATTTAAATTATTATTTTTTTAAATATTATAAATTAAATTATTAGTATAGTATTTTTTGTATTAAAAAATATTTAATTAAAAATAGAACAACTTAAAAATAAATAGTGCGTTATTTAATTTGTCATAATTTTAGTACAATTATATTTTTTTTATTTACAAAAATTAATATTTAATTCCATGGACAAACCTGCTCACCTTCTCTTGGAATTGGGGTAGTCCTCCAACTGGGGGTTAAATTAGTTTGAAGAGATTTCTTAACCCCCAACTAATTACTTTCTAAATATGGATATATATATATATATAAAGACTATTTTTAAATAGTTTTAATCCTTCGCGTACTAAACAATAACATGGCCTTACATGACCACTAGCGGATTCAAAAATTTCACTTAGAGGAGGCATTAAATTTTTTTTTCACTGACTTTGGTATCATTTAGTTCTGCCTTAAATTAACTTTTAGTCCTTTTACTTAAAATTTTTAAAAATAATAGTTAAAAAGTCATATTTTATTTTGCTATTGGTGGTTAAAATCACTTTTAATCAGTTGAGATTTTTTTATAAAAACTTATTAGACTTAAAAAAATAAACAAAAAATTTAATTTAAAGTTGGATTGTTAAATGAGTCTTTTATTTTAAAACTAGTCTCCATCTCTTTTTTTTTTTTTTTTGTGAGAGTGACATAATTTTAACTTTAATTTTTTAAAGTATTTCTATAGTATTTAATTTTTTTTAAAAATCATTACTGTTTAACTTTAAAAAATTCAAAATTCAAAATCCAAAATTCAAAATCCAAGAAAATAAATTATTAAAATTTTAGATTATTTACCACCTTGGTTAGGATAAATTAAAGACTTTAAATTTAACAAAAGAAGAAATTAAAGTAAATTTAATAATCTAATTTTATTACACTTAAGACATTCTAGGGATGGTAAGACACCAACCGCAGATACTTTTCGCCCTAAACAAAACAACAACCTACGACCCATTGGAAAGCATTTCCATCAGACCCAATCCAGCGCCCAATGTTGCCGCTAGTGAAGGACTGACGATAGGTTAAAGATCACATCTTTCACCCTGTAATGGCTTTCTCTTAGAGTTCTTTTCAACCATAATCTCATACGTATCTTTGCCAAATAGACTATTTCTTTGGGACCAATCTTCGTGTTGTCAAAAACTAATTTATTTCTCGGAACCCATAAGGACCATATCACAGCTACGAAAGAGGAGTTCCAAAGCTTTCTTCGAATCTTTTTTTCTCTCTTACTTACCCAAAAGAAGAAGAGATCCTCCAAGGACCCATGTGACGCCCACTGCTGATTCCACCATAGCATAATAAGAGACCATACCTTCCATGCAACTGAGCAATGCACAAAAAGATGGTTGATAGATTCCTGCTTTGTGTTACAGAAATCGCAGCAAAGGTTGTGGCAAGACTTTATGATTCTCCTTCTAGTTAAGGTGCCTTTAGTTGCTATTCTGTTCTTCACAGCCATCCAAGTAAAAAGCAGACACTTTAGGGGAGCTGCTTGCCACCAGATCCTTCTCACTCTCGCAGGCCTACTCCTGGTTTCCTCCTCCATGATTGTACCGAAAAAATTAAGTTTTTTTCTCCTCTCCACACAAAAACATCATGCTTCTTAACATCGACAGGCCTAGCTTTTAACAACTCCAAAAGAGATCCCCAACAGTTGGCCTCCCAAGAGAAGAGAGTTCTTCTAAAATAGCCCACAGGGTTCTGAGTTAGGTATGAATTAAAGAATTCTGCCACTGATATGTGTTGATCAATTGCCAGAAGGTAAAATCTGTGATGTGATTCCGCTAAGGGGCTTGGTCCCTGCCATTTATCGAGCCAAAAGCTAGTTTTCTCTCCATTGCCTACCTGCAAACAGAGCTTGTTGCTAAGAATAACTCATAGCCTCGAATTTTCTTGGCCCACTGCTAGAATGTCTTGCAAAGCCTGCCAATCCTCCTCCTGTCTTTGAAAACAGGTAACCACTCTCCCTTCCTAGATCCGTACATCTGTTGGATGATCCTTCTCCATAAGCTGCTCTTTTCTTGAGTGTACCTCCACCTCCACTTTGCTAAAAGGGTTTGATTTTTAAGTTTTAAGTCTCTAATACCCAGTCCTCCCTGGTCTAGATTGGTTGTAGCCACGTGCCACGACACTAAGTGTAGTTTTCTCTTCTCCTCCACCTCGCCCCACGAAAAAGTCCTTTGTATTTGGTCCAACTTGGACTTAACCTACTCTAGTAGCCTACATAGAGATAAAAAGTAGGATGGGATGTTTGCTAAGCAAGTTTTGATTAACACTAACCTGCCAGCCATAGATAATTATTTTCTGTCCCACCCGCTCAGCCTTTGCCTGAATTTACATACCGAAGGCTTCCAGGTGGAAATCCTCCTCATATCAGCTCCCAATGGCAGACCCAAATACTGCATAGGTAGATCACGTGTACTATAGTTCAATAATTCTGCCAGAGATGTAATATCCTCCCCTAACATGCCAACTCTATAAAGAGCACTCTTCTGGTAATTGACCTTTAACTCGGATATCAGCTCAAAGCATATTAGAATCCTCTTTAAATTCCTTTCCTCCTATTCATTATTGTGATAGAAGATGATAGTGTCATCGGCGAATTGCAGATGACAGATTTTCAGTCCATCGCCCCTCACCTCAATACCTTTGATCAAAATTTTCTCCATGGCTCTGGTCACCAGCAAGTTAAGGCCCTTAGCTGCGAGGTTAAAAAGGAAAGGTGATAAAGGATCTCCTTGCCTCAGCCCTTTCTCTATGCCAAAACTCTTGGTGACAACACCATTCACTAAGACAGATAGAGAGGGGGTAGTTAAGCATTCCTCTATCCATCTAATCCATAGGTTGCCAAAGCCCAAGCTATGCAGCATCGATAGGATGTTACTCCAATTACCTGAATCGTAGGCCTTATGAAAATCGAGTTAGAGGATGATACCTTTCTTCTTTTTTCTCTTCCACATGTCTATGATTTCATTTGCAATTAAAACCCTATCCAATATTTGCCTCCCTTTGATGTAGGATGATTGCGCTTCCCCCACGCCTGCATGTATAACCTTTTTTACTCTGTTAGCAAGAGTCTTTGCCAAAATCTTATAGACTACACCCACCAAACTGATTAGCCTGAACTCATTCAGGCCTTGAGGATTTGGGTCCTTGGATATCAAGATAATGAATGTTTCATTCAGGCATGTCGGCAGCTTACCATTAGCATGAAACTCACCCATGAACTGCATAACCTGGGGCTTCAACATAGTTCAAAACTTCTGGAAAAATAGGAGGTTCAACCCATCTGACCCAGGAACCTTGTTTCCATTACATTCAGCTACGGCCACTCTTACTTCCTCCTTAGAAAACATCATATTAAGGCTTTCTCTGTGGTATTGTGAGAGCATTCTAGGAAAATGCCCTATGATACGAGGCCTTTCTGAGCATGATTCCTTATACAAATCACTAAAGAACTGGGCCACAGCATTTTTTACTTTAGTGGGTTGCTCTAGTATTCTCCATTCCCATTTGATTTGGCCTATTTGATTTCTCCTTTCCCTCTCCTTTGCTACTGCATGAAAAAAGCAGTATTTTGGTCCCCTAACTTGGCCCAGTTGGCCCTTGCTTTCTTCTTCCATTCATTTTCTTCCCATAAATGTTTTTTCCGCAACCTTCTTCGCAAGTTCTCTAAACTTCTTTCCTCATCCTCCTCTAGAATTCTCAGTTCTGCCTCCAGCTCAAGCCTTTCAATTTCAGAAGAAATATTTTAAATTCTGTCAACTGTATTCCCTAAATTTGTTGTTCTCCACACATTCAATCCCTTCTTGAAATGTTGCAATTTTTTCAGCAGAACATAACCTCCCCACCCCTACCAGGAGTTCTGTGCCCAAAGATCTTTAACGGTGCTGTAAAAAGTGGGGTGGTTAAACCACACATTATACAATCGAAAGGGTTTGGACCCCCAATCTTTCGTACTAGGAACCAAGACCACAGGGTTATGGTCTAAAAGAGCCCTGTGACGGGCAGATTGAAGCCACCCATGACCGTTTGCCCATTTGTTAGAAATAAAAAATCTGTCTAGCCTACTCTTTTTCTATTTCTCTTGTAGATTTGACCATGTGTATCTCCTGCCCTGTAAGGAAAAATTAACCAATTCCATATCTGTTACAAAGTGTTGGAAGTCCTCCATCTCACTTTGTGTTCTTACATAACCTTTTCTTTCCATATTACTTAGGACATCATTAAAATCTCCCCCTAGACACCAAGGTCTAGGATAAGCTTGTTTCAATACTGCTAATTCCCTCCACAAGTGTTTCATGTGACTTTCAGTATTCGGTGCATAGACGTGCACTGAAAACTCCCACCCCACAGCCCGACGAGAATGACGAAATGCTTATCAACAATGGAGTGTTGAATTTGAAAGCTTGATTCCTCTCAAACACACAACAAGCCCCCTGAGGCTCTCTCAGCAGCTGAGGCCACCCAGTTAAAATTGTCACTTCCTCCCCAAAGGCTCCTCGCCTCCTTGTTGGTGAATTCCTTCATTTTGGTTTCTTGCACAAATAAAAGGTGACAAGCTTCTATTCTAATCCTATGGAGGGAGTGGGTTGGTTAATTCTATGATTCTTTTAAACATTTTTGTACATAAAAAAATTTAATTATACTAAAATCATATCAAACCCAACAACAAAATATTTATTATTAGGTTATCTTACCCTCAATCAAACGTCATTCAGTTCAAAAAATACTACATTAATAATTCTATTCAGAATATTGTACACACTAATAATTCGAATACACTAATTATTCTATAAAAATAGTCCTTCAACCAAATGAGTTCTTAGGGTTTGGTTATTTTTTGTTTTTTTGTCTTCTATTTTTCATGAACTGCAGAATAATTGTTTGACAGGCGTTTTCGGAAAATGAAAATATAAAATATCTCACTTTTTATGAAATACATAAAAATATTTTATAAATTTCAATGCTAAGAAATGAAAACGATAACAAGCAATAAAAATTTTCAAGTATATTTGTTTCAATTGAACTTATAATTAATAAAATTTATCACTAAAAAGTAGAAGTTAAAAGTATTAAAATGGAGTTTTTAAACTATTTGTATTTTTGGGATTTTAGTTTGTTTTTGGCTCAAAAGATGAACAAAACGAAACAGAAATGCAAAAATACCCATTAAACTACTCGCTATTTTTAAACGAATGGTCTAAATTAAATTGTTACCGAAAGTGAAAACCACAAGTTGTGACAAGTATTTCAGTACAACTGGGTTTAAAGATATAAAGCTAAAATTATTGCTAGAAAATGGGCAACAAACACCCGTAAGGGACGGAGCTTGGCAAAGTAGCTTTTTTCCATTTTTTTTCTAATTTGTTTACTTTTTAGGAGATTTTAGATTACATACCCCTGAAAAGTAAAACAATCTCGGCACAATTTCAAAGAAAAACAGAAAGACAAAAAGATTATAAAAAAATATATATATAAAAAAAAGCTGGCATAATGATTGTTTGCCAAACTAGACATATTCTAAAGTCGCATTTAATTTGTTTTGTTTTGGATTGGATGAGTGTTTCCAAAATCCTAACACAGTAACAAGGTTAGGTCTCTGGTGACCTCAGCCTCAGGAATGAAGCTGTCTCTTTTCATTTATTTCATTCATCTTTCTATCTCCCGTCTACTTGACCCGGTTGCACACAAAAGTGTTAAGAGAATTACTCACATTGACGAGTAATTTGTCCAGTAATTAATTAGTATCCAAATACCATATAACATTATTTACGGAGTGTCACTTTTTTTTTCATTCATCTTTCTATCTCCTCCACTCGACCTAGTGGTATACGTCAAAGTGTTAGAGAATTACTCACATTAATAAGTAATTATTCAATAATTAATCTCGAAGTACTAGTATTATCTACGTGAAATTCTTACCCAATGAGTAGAAAACACTTCGAGCAGACAATGATAGCTTCATTAATAATTTTTAGGATAGATGGCCAATTAACTCAATTAATCAAATAATTTTACTTTATTGCTTTGTCCTAAATTTTAATTGAAGTTGCCGAAGTTAGTGTAATATATTAAAATAATTTGTTATTATGTTATCCAAATATTTTTAAAAAAAATGTGAGTGGGTTGATCTCTTTTAGTTTTGTGTCAAATATGGGTGGCCTTAAAAATGTAATAAATAACCCATTGGAAATTTAAACATTTGAGTTAATTGTTGATTATGTTGAGTGTATAAGCATTTAGCTAGGGTTCAAGTTTTTTGTCAAAATGTTCAAGCTTTTAAATTATTGATATAAATACAATATATATATATATATATATATATATATAATTCATAGTGTTCAATTGAACACCCTGAAGAATAAGTGGAATCGCCCCTGGAGTAAGATAATATTGACTCATCTTTGTTAAGTATATGAAAGACACAAAATATGCATTAAATATTTTTATTTATCGAAAGTAACACATAAGCAATAATATGTGATATTCTCCGAGAGTACCATGTAAAAAATTGGTTGTTTGGTTGGATGTTTTCAAATTCACAATGTACCTATGGTAGCGGAAAAGATAAAAAGGAGAATAAGATGGTTGGCCAAGAGTAGTCTAACTTGATTTGCCTTTCAACCAAGCAAATATATTGCAATGACAAAAAGAAACAAAAAAAAAAAAGTAATATGACCAAACCATGCAAAAATAGTGGAAGAATAGTGACAAGATGATGGGGTTGAAGGATTCAAAACCTAACTAAACTTTATAAATGGAATAACACAAGTGCAAGAAAAGAAAATACCTCTCACAATCATTTGCATGGCTATTATTGTTATTCATTTATTCAAGAAAATACCTCCTAGTACGTATTGATAAGGATTCATACGATTTTACATTAATTTCTCTATAAATATAATCTGCTTAATTATTCTAAGTGGTTATTCGATGCTGGGTAATGAACAACTTGTTATTCTTTAACTCTTGGGCTCAAGAATTCTTATATATAACTTAAGTGATACAATCATTTACCGATTATTATTTTTTTTAAAGTAATTTTAGAGACACAAAATTGGCCACGTTTCGTGGGTGGTTAGAATTTTACGAGATGTATTGCTGAGATGTATTTTAAAAATATTGTCATACACAATGTGAGCTCTATTCTGTGGCTGATTTCTATATTCTTAGACTTATTCTTGTTTTTTTTTAGTTAGCTGCTTTATGTATTGTTTTTTATTTTTTATTTGGTGTTTTTAGTCTATGCCAATATGTTTAACATTTTAACTGATTTTACAGTAAAAATAAAAAAATTAAAGAAAAATAAACTAGATACTTATATTAAAAAATATGTATGAGTTTGTTTTTCTCTCCTTCAAACCAATCAACAAGCCAAGTGAATGAGCCTAAACTGGAGAGGTATTTTTATTAAACTGCTTTATCTTGCACGTAGAGAGATAAGTAAAGTGAACTAAATAGGTGCACTAACACATATAGTGCACAATAACAAATATAACAGGAAAACACATATTATGATACTTGAACTTAATATTTTGTAGAACCAAAATTCTGATACCATATAAAATTGTTAATCATCAACTCATCTAAAAACTTAAACTGTTAGAGAGAGTTAATTTTATTATTTATATCGTTTATACACCTCTTCACGTGTGGCATGACTCTTTTTCATAAGTTGGCCAAATATGTGCACCTTTTTAAATTATCTTGTAGAGTGTAAGGTTTGAGCACATGATCTATTATCTGCTCTGACACTATATTAAAATACTAATTGTCCCAAAAGTTTAATCTCTTAATAAATGAGTTTAATAATGCATATCAAGTTATCCAACAAGATAGAATGACCGACCTGAGAGCAAAGCAAGCTAGGAACTAGCTGAAATTTACCATTCGAAGACCAAGTCATCTCACTCAAGGTTTTACATTGCGGTATCAGTACTGATATTGGTATAGGTTACACGGCTATGTGCCAATAAATATCAAATACTATCGGCTAATACATTAATAAATATTAATATTAAAAGTTTCAAATTTCAATACGTATCGACTGATATGATACACATCTGTATCGACTGATAGGATACACAATGGCCAACATTTGAAACACTTTGACTTTGCCTTTCTTTTTCTTTTTTTCTTGTTCTCTTTTATTTGTCCAATTCTCTAACTATTGGTTATGGCAATTATGCCATCACTATCTTCACTATGAGTGTGAGAAATTATTTTTAGCCCTTCAAAAGTAGTTTCTTTTTATCATACTACTCGTCCTATCTCATGGTAGCTTCTTCCACGTGCAACTTCGTAGTCAAATGTTTGAATAAGTAACCTAAATATTCAAATTAATACTTGGTTGATTCTTTATGTAGTTTGCTTGAATTCCTATAATTTATGTTCTGATAAGCAAATTAAAGTTGATTCATCTTCTTGAGTTATATTCTTATGATGTTTTTGGCGTAGAACTAATGCCACTTGACAATATGACTTGAGAACCACATCATTGATATATGCTCTAACAACAGTGTTTTTATTGAGCTAAATGGAATCGGTAACCTCACTAAAAAGTTCCCTTGGTAGAGAGGAAAAGGGTGTTTGGCAAAGCCACTTATACTAATTTTTAATTTTATATTATTAATTTTAATTATAAATTATAAGTTTTTCTAAATACTAATAATTTCTACTAGAACTTATGACTACTTTTTCTTCAATTTCAGTTACAAATTATAATCTTTACTAAACACTTACGATTACTGCTATAAGTTACAATCTATAAGTTACTAATTTCAGTAATGCTAAATACCAAATATATATTAGTCTATTTACTTGTAAGTTATCATTAATTCTGTCAATGATGACTACAACATTAGAAAGTGCCCATTGAATGAATCATTATTCAGTGACATCACTTGAAAAAAATGTATTTAATAGTACTGAGATTGTTACGTTTATGTCTTGTATTCTACGGATCTATATAATTAGATTTTTATTTATATGTATTTAGGTTGAGTTGGAGTTATGATTTCATAAGAAATCCAATACGTGTAACGTTTTATAATTATATGAGAGCAAGAGGTTTTAGAATTTGTTTATAAATGGAGATCTTATAATTCTAGTTGTTAGATTTAGAGTTAATTAATCAAATGACATGTTTGGATGTAAGATTAAATTCTAGTTGTTAGATTGAGAGTTAATTAATCAAATGACATGTTTGGATGTAAGATTAAATAGGAGGGATGAGACTATTTAAAAATAGTCCCATATCATGCTATGTTTGGAAAGTATTTGGTGGCAGTTAAGAAAACTCTCCTTACCAACTTAACATCCATTGGTGGGACTATTCCAATTCCATGGGTGATGTGAGTTAATTAATTTTGGAAATATTTTGAACATTTTTATACATAAAAAAATTAAATCTCACTAAAATCATGTTAAACCAAACAATGCACTATTTATTCTTCGATTATCCTACTCTCAACCAAATATCTTCGGTACGAAAAAGAGTACACTAATAATTGAATCCATAATACTACAAGTACTAATAATCTAAATACACTAATTATTCTATGAAAATAGTCTTTCAACCAAACAAGCCTAAAGGGATAGAGATATAGAAACATGTGAAAAGTATTTGAGGCACTAGAGTAACCCTTGAGCAATGAAATATGTTTTGTTCCATGACACGAGTTGTGAGTGTCGAATTTTACAATATTTTTGGTCTAATAATTATACACTCTACAATTATAGTAAAATATCTCTCTCACCTATAGACAAAGACAGGTTGTGCTGAACCACATAAAGCTTCACGAGATTTACTCTTAGGTGTGTGCATGGATATTCCTCCGTTTGCGTTTGAAAATTGATGATTAAATTTTAACACTGATAACGAGATTATTATATGACGATTTTATCTTTTAATTGAGAAAAATTATAAAAATTTATCTGTCTACAAGTTTTTCAAAAAGACACATGTATCAATATATTAAATTTATCTTATTTTTAAAATTTAAAACATTTGAATTAGTTGACTTCCTACCTTAAAAAATTATTTTTAGTGCCGTCACTGACCTGAATACCTGATTTTAGAAAAGAAAAAGAAAACACTAGTTTGCATTTTCTTTAAATGATCAAAAGCGTGTAAAAACCTAAAAGTTTTTTGGGTGGTTGTAGGTGGTGTAAGCTGGGACTCTAAAATGAGTGTCATCGATATGATGCCCTGAGGCATTTCACTTTTGTGGTAGTATTTGATATGAAAATGGGAAATGGGTGATTGGTTGATGACAATGCTCACTTGAAATTTTAAAAGTAAATTATTCTTTGGAACCATATATAGTTTTAATGAAAGCGTCATGAAAATATTTTGTTGCGCAATCTTTGATTGTTCGCTCCTTCCATTAATGTGAAACAATGGCACCTCATAACCTCATCAATAAGAGAATGAGAGATACCTCATGTTCAACGATCATTTAAATTTGTGTAAATTATGTTTATAATAACGGTATTATTATGCAGCAGGCACACACCATTGATTTTAGTTCACACAAAGCAAAAAAAGAATATGAACAATCACAACACACAAGAATATACGTGGTTTGACGAGGTACCTACGTTCACGGGCGGAAAAAAAAATCAATCCAACTATGATCAATACAGATTATAAAAAACTCTCTCTCATTGTCTATAGCCTCGAATTTGAACCTCTCTTGTGTATATTACAACTCTTAGGATTTTTAATACATAACCCCATATATATATATATATATATATCAAAGAAAATAGATATTATGGTTAAAACGTGTACAGTTCGCCGCCATCCGTAATGCTTGTCTAGACAAAAACCTTACTATTTCATTTTGTTCGGACAGAGATTACAATGTCACATCATGTTTGGACGTGTCGTTCGGACGAAGACCACACTGGTTCGTTGCATCTGAACACCCATCCAAACGGAATTATCCAAAAATTTGAGACCAAAAACCAACAATTGACAGCCATGGTAATATACTAAGTCTCATTCACTAAGGCCACTTTTGTTTCCCCAACTAGTTGGGATTAGATTGCACTATCCCTAGTTTATTTTCTATACTAAAATTTAGTGCAATGTTGTTTTCTTGTTTATTTAGCTGACTAATCCTTTATATAGGACAGCTGAATAAATTATATGATATGTAATATAGTAATTAAACGATGAATAACTAATATTGTATGAATAGTGGTACTGAGGGAGCTTAAAATTTTTGAACTATTCCTTACTTCATACCATGATTAAAAATAAATACATCTTAGAATTCGATTATAAATAATACAATTCAATCCACCATATAACTAATATAATTCAATTCCACTGTATAATTAATACAAAATTGTATAACTTATACAATCCAATCGCACTAACTTAATTTTCTAATCTCAAATCGATAAGCAAACAAGATATAAAATTATTTTTTTATTTTTTATTTAATAGTTTTTTTATCATGTGATGAAAAAGTAATTTTTAAAATTATGTCGTCGAAATAAACTGGAAATGTAAAAAAAGGTTATCAAAAGAATAATAAAAAGATTAGTAAAGATATAAATAAATCAGACAAAACCAAAAAGTCATTTCATTTTTAGCAAAAAAATTTCATTAGTTCGTACAAAAATTACTTTTCGGTTACTCTCGTCGAAGTTCAAAACAAACCGAAAAAATAAATAAAAAGTGACCAAAAATAGAAGGCAAAAAAAAAAAAAAAGAAACCTATCTCAATAATAATACTTCACTATATGGCTCAATCGACTTAGCTTTTCTAAAGCTCTATTCTAAATAGATTTAGGTGGCTAAATTGTTGGAATGATATAAAGAGACATACTTTAATAGATACATCAATTTGTCTCTTTGTATAATTATTGATAAATTTGAATGCTTCGCTTCACGTTTGCATCATGGTGATAAGATAAGGGTAAAAAGTTCAAAATAATTAGGAATTGTCTTTCTATTTCAATCTGCCCTAATCATGATCTTTATCAAAACAATGGTTCTAAGCCTCGTTTGGCAACAACTTTTAAGCTTTTTTTAAAAAATAATCTTTATTTTATTTTTCATTCTTTAATCGAATTAGATTTTTTCACTTTTTGGTTTTACTTTTGACAAGAAAACCTAAAACAAGTAAAAATGCCGGATTAAGAAGAAAGTTAAAATAAGGAAAAAATTAAAGAAGTTGAAGAATAGCCACACAAAAAAAAAGCTGGGAGAACTTACTTTTTTATGTTTTGAGAATTTTCTTGATGTTTGATCCATTTAGGGTTATTTTAGTCTAAAAAATACAATTTCATAAAAAAAAATTTAAAAATCACTAAAGCTAAAATAATTCAAAAGCGCGAAAAGCATCTATCCAAATTTGTTTGGTGATTGAATAGTCCTGTTTCGCCATTCATTTATCCCCAAGTTGAAAAACTCACTTTGAAAATTTATATTGTTTATTTTATTATTTTTAATGCGTAGCACATCAAGTTAATTGGATATTTTTAAGTGCTTAAAAAATTCAGATTTTGTGTTTCCATAAACGATGTACGTGCTCAAAATAAAAAAATAAACACTTCAAATTATCAAAATAATCCCAACTCGAGCCTATAATCAGTCCATCACTTGTTGAATTCAAACAAAAAAAATATAATATTATATATGGGATCGATATATAATCTAATTTCATATTTAATCCGATCAATCAAATATGCCTAAAAAATTAGAGTCAAATGCAGCCTAAGTGCCCCTAATTTTTTACTTAAAATTGGCAAGCCCATTACAAAGAATTGTTTCAAGTGCATGTGTAGGAATTTGGACCAAGCTAATTGTTACCAAAAGTATGGATTTTGTTTTTCTTTTTATTGGGAAAAAATAGAATTTTTATTTTAAGAAAAAAGAAAAAGGGGCATCTTTATTGAAAAGAAATTGAGATTGGATGGTTGGTTATATGGATGTATTCAAAAGCAACTACAGACTGGAGCTTATAGCTCTCGATTGCCGTCAATGGCAACGCACAAATTGGTGATAAGAAAACCTTTATTTTTGGAAATATGGTGGGGAGCCTTTCTTTTTATGAATATGCCACTCCACCTTCGCCATTCATTCATTCCTTATGCACAAATTTTTTAACACAGTAAAAAAAAGAAAACTAACTATGATTCACAAAAAAATAAGATAGAGAACAAGAACAAATAGGTGAAATGAGACAATATACGTGAATCAACTGTCTGTCTACTTCTATAGAAGAAAAGAAAATAATCAGCTATTCGTAGAAACAAGAATTACAAGTTCGCTGTACCACTTACAGTATCTGTGGCCTCATTGTAAATCTCTCCCTGCCTCTATACACTTTTTTTAACTTCTAAACAGAGCCCATTTTGTTGGTTAGACGTTCTAGAGTTTTTAAAACATAAAATCATTTTATGTAAGACTCCAAATTACGTTAAAAAACGGCTCTAACAAACGCAGCCCTGGTAGCCTCAAAAATTTGTTGTCGTGCATAGACTGCTCAATCGATCAAGAAACCCTCTCGATCGATTTCTCTACAGTCTGCAAAGATCATGCTGTTGTTTTTCTCCTTTTTTTTCTATTCCAATAATGTATGGACGTCCTACCAAACATGAAAACTTAAATTCGAGATATCAAACCCAACACTTCTATCTAATAATATAGCGGAAAAAACTCTGAGTGGAACAATATGAACCCATCTTTATTAGTAAGTGAGAGAAGGTTAACTCATTTATTGTGCATCGAATATTTTCATGTACCAGGAGCACTACTCATTGTTTATATGATACTTCTAAAGCATCTAATAATTTGACCCATACTAACTACAATTTATTGGACGATGCATAATGAATGTATAATATATAGATATTTATATAAAAGTGTATTAGTATATATAAAGGTGGTAAGTTCTATATCTCAGAATTTATTAATATTGTAAAAAAATTGTCTATTAACCTATTAACTGCTATCCTGAGGGTAGTGAACAATCCTGACAATGTTAAAACTTAGCGTCCGTTTGATCTAGAAAGCTTAATTTCTTTTTTTTCTTTTTTGTCTTTTTTGGATCTTTTATTTTTTCAGTTTATTGCGACGAGAGAGACTTAAAAACGTGCCTGTTCAGGATAAAATTAAAAAAGAAAAAAAACACTAGAGATGAAAAAAGCTACAATTATTTGTCCTTTTTGAACATTTTATATTTTTTGTTCAAATATTTTTAAAGTTTGATTATTCATGAAGAGAGATATCCAAAAAGCATATTTATTTGAGTTAATACTGAAAAAAATTCACTAAAATAAAAAAAAATGTATAAAAAAACTAGACTAAACATAAGCTTAATTATCTTAACCTTCTACTTTTACCATTGATGAGAAATTTTTGTAGTCGATTTCTCAATATTCGGATTATTGTATGGAGAAAAATATCAATTTTTTATTAATTTGGTACGTACTTATATGAAGTATCGTCTTGAACTTATTATCATAAAATATTATAAGTTTTCGAGAATTATTATTTAGTAAAATTAATTTAAGATAACATGAACTTTTTTTGACATAAAATTTTTAGTTTTGTTATTTATAGTGACCTAGCTAACATAAAAACGAGATTACTTTATTTAACAAGTTAGTGATGAAAAATACGAAAATCATTTAAAAAATGAATTTTAGCAGTTTATTTAGCAAGAAGGCCCAAAAAGATAATACAGAAAGTAATTTCTTTGTGCAGCTCTCTATTGAAACTTAACTTTTAATTTTCCAAAAAATAAAATTTTAATTTCCTTCTTCTTTCACTTTACTTTTTACTATTTTTTAATTCTTTTTAATCAAACAGACCTTAATTAATTTCCAACTCCATATGAACATTAACAAATTCAAATAATAATAATAATAACAATAATAATAATAATAATAAAGTCTTGTATCTTTCAACATGGGATTTCATTTTCAAGGAAGAAAATGGGATTCCTCTAGAATTTACACAGAATATTCTATCAAAAATGATGTGAAAGAGACATATTTAAAGTAATAGTTACACAAAATAATTCATCAAAATGATGCGACGGAGACATTTTTAGAACAATTGACTTCGTTGTTGACGAGCGTTCAAGTTCAAAATAATAAGACTTTATGCCACGTCATATGGTAGGACAATTTATATGTTTGTATATCATTACTCTTCCAAGAATGTTGTTTTGTTTTCATCTTAAATCCAAGTATAACATATCAGAGTCTTCACTTTTCAATCCCAGAGCAGTTTCTTTTTCAAAGTGACATAACATAAAACTTCTAATTAAATGAACAGTTAAAAACTATAAATAAATTAATACTGCAGAACAACAAATTATAATATTCCTACATAATCATATGACTAACAATGAAATCTCTCCTTGGTAGAAGCCCGGCTCATTATCTCCATAAAGGGCCGGACCTGGTAGGGGTAAAATTGGGTATAATTAAAGATAATCTTTAGCATTACGTGCACAAAGTGACTAATTCAAGTCAAGTTTTGCAGGTTGTGTTTGTGTTAGAAATAATGTACAAAAATAGAGCCCAAGTCTTTTAATAAAATGATGATGATGCAAAACGGGGTGGAGTTCATTAAATTTGTGTCTATGAATTAATTAAGGGTAAATATCGTATCGTATTGTGTCATGTTATATTAAGTTCGTATCAAATATCTCCCCATACAAGTTCTCCATGCATAAAAAACTTCAAAGTCCAAACATTTGATGGACAAAAAAAAAGTTTACAAAAATCTTAAACGGGTTACATGGGTTATTTTCAAGTTTTGCTGGTTCAACACTAATTCAATTTATTTATTAAATGTGTTATCGAATTGTGTCACTTTTAACTTCGTGTTGAAAAATAATTAATTCTAACCCTTTAACTTCATCTAGAGTTTGAATCGTGTTAACGTGTGATATCAAAAAAATCACTCCTACTTTATACTAGGTGCACTCTATATTATATTTTTTTACGTTTTATGCCATAGACAAAAGTTTGGTGCGGAGCCTATTAAATTTGTATCTATGAAGTAAAACACAAAGTGTAATATGAGTTATCTGTAACTAGGAATGGTAATGGGGCAGGCGGCATGAATAGCCTTATTATGTTGTTAAAAAATAAATTCTATATACATATTTACATATAAAATGTATTTAGTTTATATAGTTGGAAGCCGAGCAAGAGAAAACTAGGCAATAAAAACAAATACCGTCCTTTATCCATTCTTAATGGGGACAGAAAAAACTCGTACAAAACGGGGCAAAAAATGCAGGAGCCGGATAAATTGCCATCCTTATATGTAGCATTGTTTTTTTTATTATTATTTGTATTAATTATTGTCCATGAGTTAAATATAGAGTTTGGGTTCACAATCGAGAGAGTCCTGCATTAAAACCAAATTGTGGATTGGCCTTTTTCACAATCAATGAGCCATGAGTCCTAAAGTAAAATCTAACCCTTGCGGATTGGCCTTTCTTACTAATTGGGCCTGGAATTCACTAAAACCAAATCCGGGAGTCCATTAATAAACCAAATCAAACACCCCAAAAATGTGCATATGGTATTCTCTTGTTAAATTTTAGTGTTTGTTATATGTAATATGTTTTGAAAAAATAATGTGACACGGATTTGATGATCAGTGAATTTAATTTTTAGTCATCAAATTTTCGCTCTTTTTTCTTATTATAGGGGGAGGCCGAAAGCTTATGACAATAAACTAACAACTTCACAGCCAAAGATAGATGCAAGATTTTAAGTTAACAGGAGCGAATTGTTATTATAAGTTCTTAATTGATATATATTAAGTTTTTTTAAAAAATATTAAAAAGACGAACCTATATAATCTAAATATATTTTGGACTAATACTATTATAATTATAAATTTTTTTATCAAATCTTAAGGAGACGATCGTTCTCATCCGCCCCTGCTCCGTCTACGTTCACAGCAAATCAAATCAGAGGTGGCCCATTTTTTCTCCCTCCCTCTGTGTAAAACTTAAGATTTCTTGGTTTAAGAGACAAAGGTTATAGATCCCCATCTAGTCTCCCAAAAATGGACTGCACAGCAATGTACTGTCCAAATAATTTAGTTTTCAACCATATTTTTATGATCAAATTAGTTTAATGTGTAGAGTTCAACAAGTTTTTTGAGCATATAAAAAATAAAGTTGATCTTATATTTGTCTTGATCAGATAACCTTTGTCTACAAATATATGAATAACAAGTATAATTTTTTCAAAAAAAAAGTTAAACAAATATTATCTTATCACTTAATCACATATATCAAATTAATTTTATTTTTTATATGTTCAAAAAACTCGATGAATTCTTCTAATAAAATGATTCGATCATAAAAATATGCTCAAAAATTAAACCATTTAATCCCAAAGCACCATCCCCACGTTTCTAGTCTCCCCCTTCCGGATCTCTTTCTCCCTCTCATCTCTGATCTGCCTTGACTCTATCCAAATCTCCCTCTTCTTTATATTTGTTATATTTTTTACAATTTTTTGTAGGTTTATTGCATTTTATTTTATTATTTTTGTAAGTTTTTTCTCCTTTCAATATATGTTATTCACCACTCTAATATTGTCAAATAGCTCTTTGAAATCTAAACGTCTACCAAATCAATAAAAATATATCGACGTCAATAATATCAAATTTTAGGTTAAGCGACTACTCATAACATTCAGCAATGCTTTTTACGAGATTTTGTGTAGAGATTACGATGCCATTATAATTGACTATGAAAAAAAGACGACAATATACAACTAATGGTGATATATTTTTATCATTTGTTTGTTAGGGGTTTCAGTACGCTTTAATAATGTTCCCATGCATGGACGTTTGTGGTATTTTCTACATAGAAGTTTGTAGTATTTTTTGCGTGAAAATTAGGCTTTCCATTGTGTAGAGGTTTTCTCCTCCATGTGTGGAGGTTTTTCACTTTTTTTTTTTTATGAGGATGTGTCTTGTTGCATCAAATATGCCTTTTTAATCAATTTTATTTTAGATTTGTAATACATTTAGGTCTTCTTAACCTTTTCTCATAAAAAATAAAAAACAAAACAAAGAAGATACTTCCTCCATCCAAACACGCAATGATTCCTCCACTTTTGCCATCAGGCAAGTTGAATTTTTAGTTTTAAATGTGCAAATTTACCTTTGGTCTTTTCAATCTTGTTCTTTTTAATTTTGCAAATTTTGAGTACTTTTGGTTCATATAACATGCCCGTGTGCACGTCTTAATCGGTGCACAAAGTAGTCAAGCTCGAACTCTATATACAATTAGTTTGGGGTGCATGATCTAATAATATCTTAGTGTGAAAAATGAAAAAAAAAAATTAAGTAGCATTGGGGGAGTCACAATATTGTTCACAAAATTGGGTAAAACCCTCAAGAAAGACATGATTTAATATCAACAACAAGGTTCGCTCCCTTATTCTCTTCTTCTTACAAATATGTATCGAATAATCACCCCACGCCACGCTTTAACATATATACTTTTCACTCCAAATCTAATCAATAATCAAAGAATAATCTAACCCCGGAAATTAAGGAGCCCATCCTTTTTAATTTCTTTCCCTTTTTATTCTCGACTTGAGTGTTAATTGCTGGGTGATGCGCTTTTGGAGTGGCGTGACCGCAACTGCACAGTGGCGCCCCATGTTGATACCGAAGAAAAAATATTAATTTCTTTTTTAAAACAGTTTATTTTAATTCAAAGGTTGTTGTTTCTTGTCGTCCCACTTATCCAGCCTCTTCAGAGCTTCTTCCACCTGCATTTCAATTCAAATTTCAAAGGAAAACTATTTATTAATACCTATATAAATACATATTATTATGTAAGATCAATGGCCAACTTCGTATAGTTACTTTTTGAAGCAAAGGTCATATTTTTTCTTTTTTCAAAAATATTCACAAAGGGCTCGTTTAATTCAGCTTAAAGTCGGAGTTTTTTTTAACCCTTTATATGTTATAAAAAAGTCAGCTGCAAAATATCTCTATTGATGAGAATATATTGGTAAAAAGAAACTGTAATTATTCTCATCCCATTGCCTTGCCTTCTACGTTTTCCAGTCTAGTTTCATAGTTATTATTATGACACCCTCT
Organism: Heliamphora exappendiculata; assembly: GCA_034768845.1. Classification (NCBI taxonomy): domain Eukaryota; kingdom Viridiplantae; phylum Streptophyta; class Magnoliopsida; order Ericales; family Sarraceniaceae; genus Heliamphora; species Heliamphora exappendiculata. The sequence continues at coordinate 18,250 of JAOTRH010250694.1, read as the reverse complement.
AATATGAAAATTTATTGGTTGGACCACATAATGTTACATATTTTTTAAAACTGACAAAGTGGACCTTACATGATCGTGCAGTCTATAAAGATTTTGGGATATTACGTATGTTGTCATACTCAAATAATATCCCATTGCAGATCAATGAAATATAAAAATTATGTTTTATATATAGAGAAAAATTGTGAACTACTATTAATAACTTGCACTTAAACATTATAGACCGTGTTGTTAGGTTTTTTAATTAATTTATAGGGTCAAAAGTCTATCTAGATTGTTATTGTGCTGAGTGGTCTATAAATTTTTTTATTTACCAGATTTAATTTTTATTTTCTATTTATATGGAATAGAGTATCACAACTCCTTAAAAAGTCAATAAATTTTAAACTATTACGTATATAGGGCATAGATTATAACATTTAGCCACAGATTCACAACTTTATTCGTTTTCTAGTTCTGCATCTGATGGATGTTGATGAGAAGATGAAGAAAATTGGGGGCTTAGTCTCTATTTGGTTTAGTTTTTTTTTTAAAATTTTGGTTTAAATTTTTTTTTTAAAAAAAAGCTATTTATTTAGTGTTTTATTGTAATTAATTAGTTTATTTCACATCTTTTCACATATATTTTTTTACAAAAAAAATAAAAAAACTAAAAAACTTACAAAAAAAAAAAATTTAAGCCAAACACAAACTTAATTACCTCTTTATTCCAGTCGGTACGAAATGTGACCCATATTAAAATGACAGTTTGCATCAACGTGCCGCCTATCATCCCCGTCCATATTCCCTGCACAAATCACATGTAATTACCATCACCTTCTTAATTACAAAAATTTGGAGTAATTTCTCAAGAAAAGAACACATTTTCGTTAAAAACTCAATTTTCTTTCATAATTTATTTATTTTTTTAAATTCTAAGGGCCTATTTGGAATTTCTTAAAAATTTGACTTTTAAAAGATATATCTTTTTTAGGAAAAAAAAATTTAGATTGTTTGGAATAATTTTTTGTAATAGCTTTTTTATTTTTTATTAAAATGTTTAAAATACTCTTACTTTTAATTTTTAAGTTGCCATGTTTGATATATTAGCACAGTTTTTTTTTGTTTTAGTGAGAAGGATTAACTTTTTAAAGTAAGAGTATTATAATAATTTTGTATAAAAAAAATTAAGATTTTTGAGATATATATTGACTTTTTTCTTAAAAAAAGAAATTAAAAAAATAATTAATTTTTTTAAAACCAAACATGGCATTAAGAGATATCTCAAAGCACTAATTACTCGGTAAGTAGTCTCCAATTAGAAATTAGTTAACTGCCCATCTTAATTTCACCATCAAGTTGAATTTCGGCTGAGTTTTCATTTTTTATTCAATAATGCTATGATTATCATATTTTGGTAACCATGCCATATTTGAGTACTAGCATCTTCCGTGTAATTTTTAAAAACAAATACAGAATGTTTAGGAATATTACTGTTAGTAATTTTTATTTTTTTGTTATTAATTTTAATTATAAATTATAAATTTTTTTAAATACTTATAATTTCTGTAAAAATTTATAACAAATTTTTTTTCCATTTCAATTACAAATTATAATTTTTACCAAACACTTATAACTTCTTCAACAAATTAAAATCTATAAACTACTAACAATAACTTAGTCGAACACCATTATAATAACCTCATAAAATAATATAGAAATACTACGTATAAAAATTTTATGTCACATTATATTTAAAAGAAAATACTAACAACTGTTTAGTGAGTGATGAATAATAATAAATTCTGAATACTAAAAATTTAATTCTTAATACTAAAAATTTAATTATTATTATTATTATTATTATTATTATTATTCATTACTTAATGAACGATAATTAGTAGGAGCAATATTTAAATATGTTTGGATTATTACCTTAGCATCGAGCTTGAAGTAAAAGCCAAGAAGCACACCCAATGGGATTCCCACTACATAATAGCTGCCGACGTTGACGTAAGCAACAAAAGCTTGCCAACCGCACCCAACCGCCACACCTTCAAGTTGAGCCGTATATTATTACATCAATTTTAGTATATATAACATATATAAAAAAAAAACCTACGTTGAAATTTAAGTGCATAATTATTTCATTCAATGAGTTAAAATTAAGGTTACCTCACAAATAAAAAATTATAAACAAACATGTTTATTTTATCAGGTCTTCATTTGGTATATTTGTTTATTATTTATTTTATTTATTTTTGTTTAATCAACTTTTTATCGTTTAGTTAATTTATTATTTTTTTGATATTTTTCACACCGAGATGAACTGAAAAAGATAAAAAAGATGATTATAAAAAAAATTTTAAAAAAATCAAAATAAGTTAATAAGTCAACAAAGTTCAAAGAAGATGAAAATAAGCTAAAATAAGCCAATAAATTAAATTTTATATTGTTTATTTTCGTCTTTAATGAATTTTTTTTAATCTTTTAATTAGATTTGTTTACTTTTTCGATTTATCTTATCGAAACGGTTGGGACAAGTAAAAAAAAAACTTAAACAAAAGATGAAAAAAGTTAAAAATACAAAAACAAAATTAACAAAATTTAGCCCAAACAAGGCTATGGTGTTTCCTAAAAAGAAAAAAAATCAATTTTTAACTTATAACTCATCAAAAGCTAAAAAAATACAAATAGGTATGATTATAATAATTTTACTTGTACACGCAAATTCTATTTGTTGACACTACAAATTTGAGATTACAACAAATATTTATAATTTTTATTTAAAATTTTATTTTTATTTTTTAATAATAATTTATAAATTCCTAATCTTAACTATTATTGATCTCACGAATGAAATCACAGAGTGAGCCCCACACATTACGGGACACACTACATTTCCAATAGAAGATGGTTTCTCTTCAGTCACGGACTGAACTGATTAAGTTGTATTTTATTTGGTTTTAAATTAGATTTATTTTAATAATTTGAACTATTTATTTTATTATTCTAAATATATATATAATTTTATTGTAAAAAATTAAATTAATTGAATATCGGTAACTGGCTTAACAAATTATATATGTATTGATAAAATAAATAATAAAATAAAAATTACAATTTATTTTTATTAGTACAAACGTGATTTGTTAAGACAGTTAATATTTAATAAATTTAAATTTTTACAATAATAATATATACATTTAAAATAATAAAATAAATAATTTAAATTATTAAAATGGGTCATTTTAAAGTCAAAAGAAACAAAATCGAATCTCTCAAGTTCAATAAACGGCTGGAGAGAAGTTGCTTTCTTTTGAACACATGTTAGATCCATCTGCTCACGTGTCCTTTTTGTGCATTACGTCCACAGTTGTTAACACAACCACTCTTCTGGGACAACAAAATAATTTGTTTTTAACGGTGGAAATATGTGTAGTATTACTTGTATATTCAGATGGAGACAAGAGAAGAAGACGTCAGGTCACGTCAATTTACCAGACAGAACGGGCTGAATTCCGTTGAGAACGATGGTGATGGCGAGAAGTGGGCAAAGCTCCGAGACGGCGGCGGCCACGGCCTCGCCGTCGGTGAAGGCGTAGCTGATGACGTCGCGGAAGGCCAGCACCGTGACGGCGATGACGACGGAGGTGATTAAAGAGATTAAGTTCACCACCACGACGGAAAACTCCGCCGACTTTGGATGTCCTGCTCCCAACTCGTTGCTTACTCTCACGCTGTTCCTCGTCAGATCAACACAATTGTATTATTACATGGTGATCCAACGGTTCCTATATTTGGTAATCGTGTTTAAATATTAAATGATGTTTATGTAAACTACATACGTTGCTTTGTGATTTTACTATTTATTTTTACATATTACATATGAATTGTTATATTGTTATATTTAAATATAATCATTAAAACATAATTACAATAACTAAGTGATTTTTGACCCAATAATATAAATTTTTGTCTTTTAAATAAAAAATTAAGAGTTAAAGTATTACTAAATGCAAGGCTTGAAAATAATAGGTGTTTGCACATAAAAACAAATACATGATTATAATAGTATTATTAATTATTATATGTCCTCAAAAATTAAATTTTTTATATGTATATATAATTTTTGTATTTGTATTGATAATTTAAATGTTGGGTAAATTACACTGACCTCCACTAATATTTTGATCAAATACAATCAATTCCATTCAGATGGTCAAATTACACTGACACCCCTTAGCAGTTAACGTCGTTAATGGAATTCGTGTTAGGATAAAAAAAATTGAGGAAGAAGAAGCAGTCCACCGTCGTCCCCCAACCCCAAATCTCATCTCTCTCTCTAGTTCAACCCCCTCCCAAATCTCATCTCACACTCTCTCTCTGTCTCCATCTCTCGTTCCACCGTGCCAATCGCCCCCGACGCCAGCCACCACGCCGACACCGCTGACACCGTTGAGAGGTGCAGCGGTGGGGGGTCCCGGGGCCTGTTCTCCCTTTTCCTTTCTTTTTTTCCTTGAGTTATTATACTCACAATCAATTATAAAATATAAATTATTTTTCGATCGATAACGTTCACTACATTTTTTACGACCTAACGCTGCTAGTGAACGGTTTCGATCGCGGGTAAATTATTTTAGCAAATTCAAATCAAAAAATTATCGATTTAAAAATTTTATAAAAAGTAAAAAAAATAAAAAACAAATTTTATGTTGGGGTCAAAATAGAAATATAATATTATGAAATTGCTGACCTAACGGAATTGGACGAAATCTTAACAGATTTGGGTTGGTATGTAATTATATTTTAAGACTGTATGAAAAGTCAATGTAATTTGTCCATTTAACTAAAATTAACTGTATTTGATCAAAACATCAAAAAAAACTCAATATAATTTAGCCTTAAATGTTTAAATACCCTCTTTGAAACTTGAACACCCTAATAAAAGACTTAGAACGTACATTTAACTAAGTACTTAAACACAGTCAACCAAATGATTACATGTATACATTGAAAAAATATATTTAAAAATACAACGTTTCAAAATATGAGTAGTAGTCACTGACTATTGTAAAAGTTTATTTAACTACAAGTTTTTAAAATTTGTGTGAATACAATAATATTAATATATTAATTTATCTAATTTTTTAGATATAACATCTTTAAATTAATTAGTTGCTTATCTTAAAAAATATTTTTAGAACTACCACTTGATAGTTTAGTATTTGTTTGGCAATTTACCTAGTTTAAAGTTGAGATTTTTTTTTTAAAGTTAGGAATAATTTAATTATGCACTCCTTATATTTAAGGATAATAATATTGACGTTCTATTTATTTTTTAAAATATTACTGCACTTTTTTTTTTCTAATATTTAGATTTAAAAGTTAATTTTCGTTAACTTTTCAAACGGAAACACGGTTGAAACAATTTTTTTTTTAATTTTTTTTAATTTTTTTTAATTTTTTGTTTAATTATAAAATTTTATTTAAAATTTTTTAATTAAAAATAAGCTTTTTGATCAAAAATTTTCTAATTAAGAAACTAATTTATTTTGATCAAAAAAATTAATTTTGATAAGCTTTTTTTTACCTAAATTAAAAACTTAAAAATAAAAATAAATTAATAAATTAAAGTTTATGTTACTTGTTTTTGTATTTAGTTATTTTTTTTAATTAAAAATTTTTAAATAAAATTTTGTAACTAAACAAAAAAAATTAAAAAAAATTAAAAAAATTGTTTCAACAATGACAAATAATAATTTTCGTTTGAAAAGTTAACGGAAGTTAATTTTTGAATCTAAGTATTACAAAAATAAAAATGTAAGAGAGTGCAGTGATATTTCAGAAAATAAAAAAAATATCAATATTATTACCCTTAAATACTTTACCCTAAAGTTATTTTAATCTAAAAGTAGAAAACTTTGTTTTGACAAAATTTGTAGGTGAACACACTTAACATGTGTGACAGAACAGTATTAAAAAAAAAAAATTTAAATGTTCCTAATAAAGAAATCAAAGAGGGCTGACCTTGCTGCTGCGTTGAACCCCATCGAAATCACGATCACGAATCCCGAAATCGTCACACTGCAATTATTAATAAAAACCAATGTAAAATATTGATTTTGCTAAGTTAATTATATGATTTGTGTTCATGTATTTATATTTATATTTATGCGACATTTAATTATAGTAATTTTGTTATATTGTGTGTGTGCTAATTTGACTTATACGATTAATTAATGGTATAACAATAATGTAAAATGCGATTATATTCAAAGGTGGTCCATATATTAAGAAAATTAAGTCCAATAAAATTTTTTAAAATGCATACTATTGTATATAAATCTTAAAATATTTATTATAGAGAAAAATAAAAAAGTATATTATTATTTATTAAGTCCACAAATAAAATAGACTAAAATAAATTGACATTTAAGAATCTTATATTAAATAGATTATGTCACAAAAATTTTATTTAATAATTCTGCATCTCAAAAAGTAAAAATTAAAATTAAAAAATAAAACACAAAAAGTAAAACAAAAAATAAATATAATGGGCCTCCCTTTAAATCTTGTCTAGCCAATCTTATAGAATGAATATTATATAAGGTTGTATCAAATTAATGACAGTGTAAGAAAGATTATGATATATTTTTACTTTAAATGGTATATTGAGTTAGATAAAAAAAATTACTAAATTTGTTCCAAACATAGAATAGAATAAGATATATTTTTAGTTTTTTCTTACACAATCATGTTCAACTTTAATGGAATCTCTAAACTTTATTTTATAGATATAAAATTAGTAGGCTTCTCATCAAGTATGGATAGTGAAATGGTAAAACCCACCAAGCTTGTATCTATAACAACCGAATTCAAAGACTGAACCAATTCAATATGATAGGACAACCTCAATATCAAAGTGTAAAAAAAAAAAAAAGCCATTACATTTAAATTCACGTGATTAGAAAATTTTGATGACTTAAGATTTCTAGTTATTACTTTTTTTAATTTGAAATTTAAAATATCTTAATTTTTATCATACATATTTATTTTTTTATAAAATTTATATTTTTGTAATTTAGAAATTAAGATCTATCAAGATGCATGTTAATTACATGTAAAATAATGTAAAAAAATAAAAAAAATATGCTAGTTTTGTTTATTTCAGTGCTAGTAATGCCACTATATTTCTTTTTAAAAGTTTTTTTATGATTAGCAAAAAAATGTGTGAAATTATTTTTAATTTTCAATGTACAAAAGATAAGAGTTTATAAAAGATTAACCGTGGAAGTTTAATCGATTGTGGGAATTAAATTTCAATTCCAAAACGTAAACAAAAGCACAACCATACACACGTAAAAATTTTATGTACAACTTGTTTATGTTCACAAAAATTTTATGTATAATTTGTCTTTGTTCACAAGTAAGAGATATAACTAATTATAACCGTAAAATTTATAATTATAAGATTAAAAATACTTTAAAATTTAACACTCAAAACTCGAGTATCGAATCAAATTCCGTTTCTTTTTCTCAAATGTTACCCTAGTGTTTCCAATATATTTTCGTCTCTCTCTACATCTTTACTACTTTAATTCAACTATTCACACAATTTATTAGAATTATATATTCATATTTATAGATAAATCCTAAAACCCTAACTGATCCCCGATTGGTAACTAGTTTAAAAGTTAAGTTTTTTGCTTTTTTCAGTTTTAGCTGAAAAGTTAAATTGAGTTCAAAGTAGTTATTTAGTAACTTAGTTTTTAAACTATTTTTTTTAAAATGATTATTTGGGCAAAAATTTAATTTTTTGACTTTTTGTTTAAAGTGTACAATTTTACCATTCTATATATTTGATAGTAACAATTATATGTAATTGATAGTGGCCGTAAATAAATTATGAATAAATAGTATTATTTTATTTCAAAAGTGGTGAGAGTTTGAATAAATTATTATGAGAGTTTGTGTTTTGATTTGACTTTTTAATTTTTTTGCTCTTTAACTAAAAAGTTAAATTTGATTCAAAGTAGGTTATTTGGTAACTTATTTTTTATGCTAATTTTTTTTTAAATTGGTTATTTGGGTAAAAATTTAGCTTTTTTTGCTTTTTGGTCAAAGTGAACAATTTAATCATTCTATACATTTGATATTAACAATTATATGTAATTGTTAATAGTAGTAAATAAGTTATAAATAAAAATATTATTGTATGTTAAAAGTGGTGAGAGTTTGAATAAAATATTTTGAGAGTTTGTATTTTGATTTGATTTTGTAACTTTTTAATTTTTTTTACTTTTTTGTCAAATAGGCAATATTAATTTTTTTAATATTTTAGTCAAAATGTCAAAAAGTCAAAATTGACAATCAGGGTCAAATCTGCAAAAATACAAAACATAACATAACAATCTTTGCCTTGACTTGAAGGATGATAAAAAACAATTCTTTAGTTTTTATTTTTGATAAAAATATTTTTAAAACCTCAATTTTTTTTTAATAAAAACTCAATTTAAAAAAATCTCTACTGAAGACAAGAAAAGAAATTCAATGATCCTAACTTTTTCATTTGATTTTAGTTTATTATTTTTATTTAAAATTTAAACTGGATACATTTTTTTTAGTATTTCACTTTCCCTTTAATCACAAGAGATTTAAAATGAGTTTTTTTTTTCTAAAAAGCTAAAAAATAACTAAAACAACTCTTTAAAACCGAAATGCTACTATTAGATCCACATTGAACCTAAATATCGAATAACTATATTTTATTCATAATTTTATCTAACTCAAAAAAATGTATAGCTAAATTGTTTTCATAACATTCTTAACCAAAAATTTGAAGAAATAAATATTCTCCAAAACTTTTGTTGTACATTTTTACTTTTTGATAAAATTTATAGTTTTTAAATTTACTCGTCAAATTCTATCAAACTTGATCTATATTGAATGTAAAATTATTTAATATAAAAATAATTTTTTATATTCTATTTTAAAGTAGGATTTTGAATTTTAGATAAAATGTTTACATAATTTTTAAGTATATGATATTTGAATGTAAAATTATTATAAATAATTTATTAATATTTATATAAAATATATTAAATATATAAAAAGTATACTAATATTAGTAAAAGCGTACTAAAATTACAACCTTTTTGATAGTATTTGCCAACTAACCAATGTTTTCTTGGTACTCGTTAATAATGCCGTATTTAAAAAAGGTGACTTTTTGAGTTTATTGCCAAATTATTAATTTAATTTCTTGCATTTTAAGTCCATATGTTAACTCAAACTAGCTTATAAAAAGTGTACTTTAAGGCACTGTTTGGGATAGTTTTTTTTAAGGCTTTGTGGTTTTTTTGGTTTTTTTTGAACTTTTTGTTTTTAAACTTTTTTAATATTTCAATTAGTTATGATAAAACAAGTTTACAAATATAACCATTTTGACTGAAGTTGAAAAATGCTCATTAAAGATGAAAAAAGCCTTATAAAAGCTTTAAAATAGATTTTTTGTTCTATCTTAATTTTTTAATTTCTCGTAATGAGAAAAATCTGAAATATTTACATTTATACTAATGTAAAAAAATTCACTAAAAATAAAAAAAATAATATAAAAAAATTATCCCATACACGATGTCTAAGTTAATAAGTTAACTTAAACAAACTTATAAAAAAAAGTATTTTCTCAAGCAATTCCTTATCCTCTAAACAACTTTCCTACAAGTTTAGGATTTTTTTTCTTTTTTGTCTTTACGGCCAGGAACAAACGTAGTATTTTAAAATAAAAATATATATAACAATTTTAAATTTTTTTTGGAACTAGGGGGCAACCCCATCGATCACTTGGGTCGGCCTATGTATCCAGTAATAATATGTGGTTTCAAATTCTAGAAGGTGGAAGAGTCAACCAAACTGGAAGTCCCATGGCTAGAGTAAAAGACTATTCTAGCCCTGGCCATAAGAGTATGATAATCATTTAATTGAAAGATTAATTTTATAAGATATATAATTAGTGTATTAAAATTATTAGTATTTAAAGTATTATAAATTAGATTATTATTACAGTGATTTTGCACCGAAAGATGTTTGTTTTGAAAATAGCATAATCTAAAAATAAATAATATATTATTTGATTTGATATGATTTTAATTAGATTAAATTTTTTTTTATGTACAAAAATACTTAAAATAGTCCTATAACTAACCAATTCAACCATCCATGGGATTGGAATAGTTCGCCAATGAGGTGTTAAGTTGGTTTGAAATTTTTGTTAAAATCTTTCCAAATGCTTTTCAAATATAGAATTATATAAGATTATTTTCAAATAGTCTTAAAATTCCCCTCCAATCTGGCCAATATAACAAAAACCCATAAACTTAAATGGTATACAGAGTGATTCATTGGTAGATAAGTCGTTAAATACCGCAAGCTTTCAAGGTGTTTGAATAACTCTAGTTGTGTAACTCAAGTAGAGTAACCCACTTAGCATCACAGCTAAGACTTAATTAATTTTTTTTTCTATCTCTCGTTCTTATAGCGCTCTTGACTTGGTAGAATTGGCCGTGTAGTTGGGCGAAGTATGAGTTTTTTCTTTTAAGTTTGCAAGAACTCCGATCACCTCTCTTTTTTAATTACCTACACTCTCTTTAAACCAAGTCTCACTAGCAAATTCAATATGTTCAATGGTTTAATATTCAATAACAGTAGCAAGGCTCAGTAAATTATAACATGAGAGGTCAATTAACTTAAATAAAACAACCTTCCTACAAGTTTAGGTAATTTGATTTTTTTTTTAAATTTTTTTTGACTTTTTAGTCAGGAACAAATGTACTATTTTAAAATTAAAATACATATATATATATATATATATATATATATATAATTTTGATATAATTGAGTACAATACTACCATAACAATTTTTAATATTTTTCGGCCACCCCCATCCATCACTTGGGTCGGCCTATGTTTCTAGCTAATGATCCTGAATCATAACTGTAACTCCAGAATCTAGAAAGTGGAGGGGTAACTAAATTGGAAGTCCCGCAGCTAGAAAAAGAACACGTACGGTGGCCCACACTGTTGTATTAGAGTAAAAGACTATCCTAACCCTGGCCATAAGAGTTTACCATCGTTTGATGAAAAAATTATTTTTATAAGATAATTAATATACTAAAATTATTATTGTTTAGAGTATTATAGATTAAATTATTAGTGTAATTTTTTTTTTGTAACGGAAGGTACTTGTTTGGGAGTAGCATAACTTAAGAATAAATAATACATTGTTCAGTTTGATATAATTTTAGTGAGAATAAAATTTTTTATATATAAAAATATTTAAAATAATTTCGAGACTAACTAACCCAACCCTATGAGATTAGAACAGTCTCCTAATATGGTGTGAAGTTAATTGGGAGTTTCCTTAAAGTCTCACTAAATACTTCTCAAACATAAAATTATATAGTACAATCTTAATACGAGGTCCGGCGAATATTATAAAAATTCAGAAAATCCACTGTTGAATAACTCGATTTTCAATTCAAAGCAAGAATTGGGTTTATTTATTTATTTATTTTATTTTATAATAATATTACGTACACAAATGACTAAGAATAAATTAACTCCAAAGTATATATATTCCAATTATTCATTTTTTTTTATTATTGGCTGTCTATGTTAGCTTTTCTATAACTAAATTATCATAATTTATACAATATGAATCACTATTTATTTTTTAATTACAAAAAAAAAAATTATTATTATATTTTTATTATAAAATTTATTATTACTATATTAAATAAAAATACACCCTAAACTTTCTATATAATATTTTGAAAAGTATTTTAAAAGCACCCAATAATTACTCGCACGACGTTCCGATTCCTCGCCGAATCCAATCACCCCAGGGCCTTTCCCTCCTCCTCACAGAAATAGGCCTCGTCGGACCAACACGTTGAGGCCTGATGGTAATCTAAGGCCCCATTTGGAACTCTACTTTTTTTTTTATTTTTTATTTTTTATTTTTGACTAAAAATAAAAAAAAATTAATATAATTTTTTTAAAAAAATAAATAAATATGTTAAAAAATTAAAAATTTAAATAAAAATATTATTTTTTAAAATATTTTATTCAAACTTTAACTATTTTTAAAATAATAATATTTTTTATTTATAATTTATTTATTATAACTACTAATTATATATAAATATTAATATCAAATACATAATATTATTACCAGTAACTCTAAGGATATCACGATTTAAAACCCATGTTAGGATTTAGTGTATAAAAAGTGTTTTGGTTTAATTTTTTTGATCTTACCAGATGGAGAGAGAATCCAACGCCAACTCAGGGTTTTCCAGCAACCCAGCGAGCAAAAGAAGAATCTGAAAGTACCACGTCTCCAGGCACAGCATCACCGCCGACGCAACCGATAACTTGAAAAAACTCGGCAAGCCGGAGAACGCCTGGACGCTAAACCCACCCCAAGTGTTCCTGCACTTCTCGCTCCACACTATGTAAACGAACTGACCAATCACAATCAGCCACCACGACATGCTCAGCATCAGCGCCGCGCCGAGCAAGCCGAGCCCCAGCCTGTAGATCACCACCCAGCTCAGGCCGAGGTGCAGCACCAGCGTGGCCGCTGATATGTAGGCGCTCGGCTCGACGATGCTCTGCGCCTGCAGAAACTTTTGGATCGGGAAGTTGACGGCGTAGGCGAATATCTGGGGGATGAGGCCGTAGACGAAGAGCGTCGTGGCGGAGGCGATCTCCGGGGACTCGCCGAGTAATAGAAGGATCTGCTCGGAGAAGATGTAGATTAAGGTGACGAGGACGCCGGTTGCGCTGAGGAGGATGGTGGATCTCTGGAGATAAATCCCCAGCATTTCGTATTTCTTGGCTCCGTATGCTTGGCCGCATAGGGTTTCCACCGCACTTCCCATCCCTAGCTGTTTATATATATTGCACGGAAGAATCAAGTGTACGAAACATAAAACGTTATGTGGATTTGTTTGAAAAATATATGTATACTTTGTTGTAAATTGTCATTGTAATGAATAAACACAAATCAAATTAAAACAACAATTGAACTAAATTGAGTTCAAGAAGGGTTTTTTTTTTTTTTTTGTTGAAGTTAGTAAATTGGCTAAAAAGTTAGCGTTTACTTTTAATCAAACTGGACGGTATTCTCATTCTGTAAAATTTAATATTTTGATTTAATTTATAACTTTCAATTTTTTTTGTCAAACGGGTTCTGTTGGTTTTTTGTTTATTTATTCAAGAAATAAAAAAACTATAACTATAGGTACAAATCGAAGCCCTCAATGAAGAAAATAAATAATAGATTACTGTTTAACACTTTATCTTTAATATAGATTTCATCCCTATTATATGGTATTTACAGTATTTAGAGCTTGTATATCTTATCTTATAATACAATAATTTACGGCATTTAGAGACGTCATGTATGTAAAGAAAAAATGATATTATCTAAAACAAAAGCCAAATACTTATACATATAAAAAAAATTGGTACTTGTTCAAAATAGTCAAAAACTTATCTATGTGTACGTACTGAATAGATAGATGTCGTTGACAAAACAATCCCAACCATAATAATTAACTCGTTTACATTTTTAATTAATTTTCATTCAATTTATAACGGTTTTAAGCCATTTTTTCCGACACAATTTACCATCTCTGCATCTAAACTGCAGCTAAGAAACGCGGGGAGTGTCATACCATGAGACCATAAGCAAAGGTTTGGATGCCACTGTTGCCGAGGGAGGCGGCGGCGAGCTCGCGGTTCCCGAGATGGCCGGACAAGATCTGGGTGGACATGGACATAAAGTAGTTGATCATGTAAACAATGACGGCGGGGGCGGCGAGCTGCCAGAGGAGCTTGAGCTCGATCCATGTCGCGGGACGAAGGCGCTGAAGAAATGGCAAGTCCGTGTTGGACAAAACGCTTTCGAGCTTGCTGCTCAGTTCGTTGTCTTTCTCGGACGATGAATATTGGGGCGACAGAGACGGCGCGTCCGACGATTGGAGCAAAGGTTTTTGAAGATCCTCGTGGTGAGATACCATCTTGGATACTCCACAATACAGACACAGTACGGTGCTTTTGGGTTGTGGAGAGGAAGAGAAAAGTAGAGAAGTTGTGGAGCTTAATTGGGAAATTAATGGGGGGATATATAGAATGGTGAGGGGGGTGTATTTTTTTTTTGGAAAAAAATGGAGGATTTAATGAAGAAGGGAGGTCGGAGGGGTAGGGGTTGTTGGACTTTTTTGGTGCGGCAAATTATGGTATTCATGTAATCAATGTGACGTGATAATTTATATTAAATAATAATATTAAAAAGTTATTAAAAAGTTATTTTTATTTTTTATTTACTTCATTAAAAATATGCTAATAATGTAACATTTAGTGTTATAATAATATTATGAATCCAGAAATAAAATTTAAAAAATAATTTAAATAATTAAGATTTATATTTAATATAATATAAAAAACACTTCAAGTGAATCTTAACTATTTAAATTATTTTTTAAATAATTTTTTAAGTTTTATTTTTGAATTCATATTATTATTATTTGCTATTGTGGAACAAAAAACGAGTTTCATACTAGAGTAATTACTTAAGGGCCCATACAATGGGGTTCCTCAATTACTTTTTTTATTAATATTTTATCCGGCACTAAATAAGTTGTTATTCACTCAATTGAATTGAATATTATCTCAAAAATACTGAATATTTACTGTGTATATAATGTTTTTATTTAATAATACAACAAAAATAAAAAAAGATAGATGAATAAGCTAATAATTATCCACTTATATTAGATAAAAAAGAAAAACTAATAAAGCGTAATTTCTTTAGTATGAATCAATTTTTTTAATTTATTAAAAATATTATGTAAATAATATCATGTAATACTTAAATAATAACCAATAATTTTCGTTCATCCGGTGTGAATCATCCATCTTTCGACTTTCGTATGGATCAAGCTGTGTGGATGATTGATCCATCATGTGGTCGACATAGCTTTAGGACAGAAAAAAAATATATCGAGTGTACTCTGTTTATTACCACGCGGCCTCCGACTTCATTGTCGTGTTGGTCCTTCTCGTTTCAAAAAATATTCAAATACACACAATCACGTGACGTAAAAATTTACAGACATTCGCCCTGTTTGGGTTATCGAGGTTATTTGTTTATTTAATTTATAAATTAAAAATAAATTATGTTATTTAAATAAATTAAATTTTAAGTAAATAAATAAATAAGTTAATAAGTCAAATAAATTAAAAATTATCTAAACAAAGTGACTTATTTGTATTATCTAAACAAAATAACTTATTTATATTTAACTTATTTATTTATAAACAAATAAACTAGTTACCCAGTACCAATTGTAATTTTATACCGCATGATTTAAGAATGGTAATAGAACGGATTGAGAGCCGGACTGAAGTGTTTTATCTCTCATTTGTTTAAGGTGGGAACGGAAAAAAAAAAGAGAGAATTAGCAAAAAGTGGGGCGGGACGAAAATATTTTCGAGATAATTTTAAAATTTTAAGAAAATGATACTAATAAAAATTATTTTAGTTTATTTTAGTATTATTTTTTTTATATTTTGATCAAAAAAATTTATTTTTTTGACTCGTCTCAATGAGAAGAGTCTAAAAGTATAATAATTTGATTAAATAATAAATTTTTTTTACTAAAAACAAAAATATATAACATTAAATTAGTAAATAAGCAATTATTCCAAAGAGAACCTTAATTACGTATGTAGTGGAAAATGTGCGGTCCTTGGCTGGATTATTACTTGTATAATGCTCTCACAAAAAGAATTGTAATATACATAATACGGTTTTCTTCCCTCGTGTTCTAACTACCGAATATGGATAAATTAATATTATTTTAATTCTAAAATTATCATTATGATATTGATTAATTGTGTATTTGGTCTAACTTTTATATATATTTTTTAATTAAAAATTTTTAGTGCTAATTTAAATAAGTATACTTTTTATATTTTTTTTTGATGAAAATGTAAAAAGGTAAAACTAAAAAACTAAACCAAATTCAAATAAGATGAAACAAGAAATTTTATCAATTTTTTTCATTTTTTTCAATTTTGCTTAAACTAAAATTATTTTTTAAATTTCTCATATTACAAAAAATAATAATAATAAAAATTTTGAATCAAAAAATAAAAGACACATCCAAATAAGATAATAAAAACCGTAGAAAAAAAAAACTCAGTTGTTTTAGACCAAAACCAGGTTAAGAGTCAATAATGATACGCGAGAATCAAGGGATAAGGGGTATCCCATGACCTGGGGAGCGTGCTGCGCCCCTTGGGAAGCACCCTCGTGCTTTTGCCTCTCGTGCTGCGCTCTTTGGGTACATTTTTTGAGTATAATTTTATAATTTAATTTATTTATTAAGTAAAATACGTTGAGTTTATTTAGTATATAAATATTTAGATTCATCGAATATCTGCCACTAAGTGATTGATTAATATTTTTTAACAATATTTTTTTAAAAATTATAATTTTTATTATTTATTTATAAAACAAAATTAGGAGATCTTATTCAATCACTTAGTTACAGATATCTGATAAATCTGAACTTTTTCATATTAAACAAACTCGATATGTTTTACATAATAAGCGAATTAAATTATAAAAATATAATTAAAAAATATACCAAAAAACGCAGTACGAGGTTACTGCCCTAGGGGCCGCAGCACGCTCCCAGCTCGGGTATCCCATGATAATGCACTAAATAATTAATGATTTTGTTTCACCAATAATTAATGCGGAACAGTGGTCTCAGAGAACGAGTTTACTTTTGACATTAAGGGCACATGAATCACGTGGAACTTTGTTCAGTCATTACAAGCACCATAATAACAGGCATTATAATAATATTATAATTCTTAATGGTCTTATTTTTTTATTTTAAATAGAATTAAATTAAATATAAAAAATTAATAGTATTAAGGTTTCACGTATTTTTTTATATACTAATAGATTATAGATAAAATTATATATATAATAAAAAAATTAATTTATATTTAATTAAAATAAATTAAAAAATATGATAAGAATTGTAGAGTTATTTTTTATCGTTAAACTATGAGTGTTGGAATATTAGATTGATTAAAATATTAGATTGATTAAATTAATTTTATTGTGATTTGATTTTTTTTATTATTTATCCCTATTCGCCTATAAATAAGTCATATATTGTACAGTTTCAATACACAGAAAATATACATTTATTTTACTCTTCTCAATTTCTTCATGGTATCAGAGCTACATTCTTGGGGTCTGTAGTACTCTCAGCCCCCTACCCTCTCGCGTCACGTCGCTGCCGTTCGCCTCTGTCACCTTAGTACGTCACCTCAGGCCGTCGCCGCTGCTGCCGTCGCGCGACTCGCGTTGCCCGAGATCTGAGGTGTCCGTCGTCATGTGACTCGCGTCACCGCTGCTACCGTCGCGTCCCGTCGCCGACACTGTCCCGGGACACGCCGCCGTCGCCTGCTTGCTCCCGTCGCCTCAGGCTGTTGCCGCTGCTGCCGTCGCGCGATTCGTGTCGCCCGAGATCTGAGGTGTCCGCCGTCGTGTGACTCGCGTCACCGCTGCTGCCGTCGCGCGACGCGCGTCACCATCGCCGGAGGGATCTTCTTCTTCTGGATCGTTCCTCTAGCGCTGCATCCCACAGCGCCAGCGCAGCCCACAGCCCACAGCGTCGTCGCGCTCGCCGCCGCTGCTGCACACTCGGCGGCGCCACTGGATCTCATAGTCGCCGCCTTCGCCGCCGCTGCTGCACACTCGCCGATCGCTGCTGCACACTCGCCGGGCCTCGCCGCCGCTACTGCACACTCGCCGGCTGCTATTGCCGCTGATTTGGGCAGATTAGGTCTGTTTTAAAAAAAAAAAAAAAAGTCTCACTAAGCATCATCTCTCGATTCCATTGTCCGTCCTATTGATATTATATTGGATGCATCCAATTATAGTATCTGGGCTTAGAACATAGAGGTTTTCTTGAAAGGCCGTCGACTATGGCATTATGTGACCGGAGCCATTCCTGAACCCGTGCAGACCAGCAGCAAGACGAAAGAGGCATTTGCAACTCGTCTAGAAGACTGGGACAGTGTTCACTACAATATTCTGTCTTGGCTCATCAACACCTCTGTTTCGTCTATCAACAGTCTTCTTCCAAAACTTGGAAATGCTACCCTTGCTTG